>JAJJMC010031210.1:20412817-20448522 GCA_023531435.1 Papaver californicum
TTAGGTAACTTCTAACAAACTAATTGAAAATAAATATTATTTTTCACGTGTTTTTTTCTGTTCCTTTGGGTTTTTTTAAAAAAAATAATTAGGGTTTACTTGGAAGTGTCATAGTAAAAACTGCATTTTTCAGAACATAACTTGTAACATTTGTGACCATTATTACATTGTGAAAATTAGAGTTTTCGGTAATTTTTTCTAAAAACTAAAATTTTCGGTGTTAATTGTAATTTCTCAAAACACGACTTATGAAAAATTAATTTTTTTTTGTGATAATTGCGTTTTTAAAGACGATATTTGTAAGAATTGGTATTATTACAGAATTGTAAAAATTAATATTTTTAGAGAGTTAGTTATATTGTGATTTTTAAAAAACCTAATTTTGTGAAAATTACGATAATCTGTTTTTATTTAAGGGAGGTTTTTTAGGAATTGTAAATGACATAAAACGTTAATTTAGGAATTAACAATAGTTCCTGAAAATTCTGTCTTTTCAATATATTTTTATTTAAAAACAGAATCTCCTAAAGATTATTCATGTAATCTAGTATAACTATGGGCAGTGGGCTATATATATTGAATCTTAATTGAGGTTTTAAACCATAAAAATAAATAAATGGGATGCACATATTTTTCCCCATTAAATAATGATACAAGTAAAATGGGCTTTTTTATCTGCACTCCTCAAAACATAATTCAAATTCTTACCGGTCCCAACATATAAATAAATTGGTCTACGGTCCAAAAGTGATCAATTCTGTCCAAAAGAGAGTTAAATTGGAGTTAAATGATGCATGTCTTTTACACATGCCATTTTGATTCTTTATTAAGACTGAAATATTCTTGTACAGAGAAGTTCAATATGAATAAAAGGCTGGAACTGAAACAAAGGTGAAAGCAAAAAGTATCAGGGGTTATTTGAATTACATCTCAAATCCGATTGATGGATTTCATAATCAAAGTTTGAATGTCGAATACATCTATTATATGTATTCTATCTTGCTAATTTTCATCAATCTGAAATCCAAAACATCTCAAAATTTGTTTAACAAATTACCATTAAAAACCCCAATTAAATAGAACAAATTTAGGTTAAGATAAAGAGAAAAAAAACTTCTGACATCGGTCGATATATTTCATAGCAAATAAGCATGTGATGAGATTGATTGAAAACTGCATCGTTGCAACCTCCCGTTTTTGTTTCCTTACACTTATCAACTGGAATTTCAACAAAAAATGGAAATCCTTTTTATTTTTTTTGTTTTGGTTAAACACAGGTGTATATGATGATGCTTTACTGAGGGAGATTGGTAGCGGTAAAAAAGATAAATAATGGTGGAAGGAAGAAACTGGGACGACGCTCAACTGTTTACAAGGGCTAGGGTATTGAGTCTTAAAAGGCGTATAAAATTGCATGTGCAAAACACATGTACCACTTAACTCTATTTTTGACGGAATCCTTCTCTTCTAGACTGGAGACCGAATAGTTTATTAGATGAGAGTCGGCTGTAATATGAATTATATTTTGAGGAGTGCAGACAAAAATCCCAAGTAAAAATTAGAGATGAATGGGAAGATAAGAAATAACATGGTTTGGTATTAATGGTCTACGTCCACAGAAAAATATATTTAAGGTAAAATATAATTGATCTTAATAATCCAGTGTGATGATTACGTTCACATTAATTATTCCTTATAGGAGAATTAGGAAACCCATAAGATAAAATAACAAACTATATTTTTGACTAGGAAAAGTTTGTCTAGATTGAATACTGGATTTACTAACTGGTTTGATCTTCTGAATATTTTTTGTGCATGTTTCACGGATGCACGTAGCTAACTTGATTCACAACCACCTATATGTGAATTATTGCAAAATAGGTGTTGAATTGAATGAATGGATGTTAAGTTATTGCAGGGAAGGAGAGTTAAAATTGTTATAATTATCCAACAGAACCTTACCTGATTCATCATTAGAGTCGTACATCAAGTGCTCGACAAAATTTCCCAAAAGGTAGTCGTGAGTTAAAGAGAAAACATGATTATTTGATTATTTTTTGGTATTATTGAGTTTGGGTTTTACAATAAATTTGATTTTGAGGTATGGGTATATGGACTTGATATACTTTTGGAAATAGAAGATTCGGGTTTAATTTGAAAATAATTTTATTCCAAGTGGGATTGGTGGAATAAGAGAAGCTATATAAGAGCAACTTCAACAAGTCAGAGATATGTAGATTTTCATCTAGTTCCTTCTCACCTCTTCTACTTCTTTTTATAGGTTCGTGAGGGGAGGATTTCTCAACTTTTAGTATTTGTAATTTATTCTTCAACTCCGTTATGAGTAGTTAATTTTATTTGATTAAGGTTGAACTTGACGTCATGAATATGAGTTGTTAATTTCCATAAAGTTTATTTCAATCTCCGTTTTATTTATTGTTAATATTCTATTGTGATTATTATATGATTTTTTTTCAAATTGCTCGAGTGTGCAATCGAGTAGCTAGTTTATGGTTTTATTACTGGTTGAAAATTCTTCGACCCATTATTGTCAAGAGTTCAAAACAAGAAGTAGTAATTTTTGATTGTTGACGATGGGATGTTGTTAAACAATTGAGAAGTGGAAATTTACCTTAGCTAAAAATCCGAGCTTATGAGTGCGTGGCTAAGTATTATCCCAATTCACATAACTTAAGGATTCTGAGTCGATTACACTTTGGGAGCTTATTCTAGGTGGTCGATTTGGATAGTATCTTATAAAGAGTTTATTCTAGTTGGTGATTGTGGAATTGATTAGGATGAGCTTTTAACTATTTTAAGGTGGTGATAAGTGAAATATTGAGAGAAATATACTGATTGCTCTATTTTTTGAGTGACAAGGATTCCTTAATCATTCTCATCCTTATATTTGCATTCTTTTATTCTTTCTTTCATAACCACTTTAGATTATTTTTCATTGAATCTGAAAAATCCTCCTTGTTTCATATACGAAATTAAAAACATAAAGCAACCAAGACCTCCCTGTGGGAACGATCCTTTTTTACCCTTGCTTCATATAAATCTTGAGTTGTGAGAAAGTAATAAATAATTTTAACTTGCAGACGACCACATCAAGTGATCCATAGAAGATTCTATAACTTAAGGAAGAAAAAACGGGTTATAATTGTGTTGAGAAGAAGAATTTTTTCTGGTTTTAGTAAGAATCTATATTAAATAGGCTGAATAAATATACTTAGAATCTACATTAACTAAATATAACTGGACATTGAAATCAGAATTATATATGGGCTAAAAATTCAATAAGTAGGCTGGAATGCTAGATATGAGTGGGGTAAACTAAAATTTCATAAAATTCATATACTAAAATAATATTGGATCAGAAATGGGACATGATATAGCCTAGGTTAGTCCCTTGCTAGGCTTGTCCCTAGGTATTGTTCCAAGCCATCCTCCTCCTGAGGAACCTTGCTTATATACGTATATCATAAATGAAGGTTCTTCAGCTTCAAGTATGCCACTAATTTCTTGAGGGTTACATACTATAACCTCACAAAAGGATCCTACTTCAATTCCAATTGTTTCCCAAGTTCTCGATCAAATGATCTATACTGGGTTGTACATGCTAATGATGACCAATTAAGGACCCCTTGCAACGATTTGTGGTTTCTAACTCAACGACTGGAATCTATGCACTTGGAACAGGTGCATAAATGGAAAGCTAAGTCCATGTTGTATTCGTTGAGTCCAACTTTAGACACTGGTGGTGGAAGTCACAGTCAGTTGCATGAAATTGTGCAAGATAGTCAAGCATGACCACCAAAAGAATTTTTCGCACAAATAAAACAACCACAAGTCGAGCATGGACACCATCTGGCGGAGTCTATCATATGCGACCACCTCAAGCTCATATTTATACTTATCAAGGTCATGTAGAGGAACCTTCTACTTCAACTCATCAAGGTTATCCAACTAATCAAGGTCATCCAACTAATCAAGGTCCTCCAAAATATTAGGCACGACCAATTACGGTGACTTGGAAGGATATGACCTTAATCAACAACAATAGGATAAATGTAATTTTATTTTTAACTATTCAATATTATTTATTTAATTTTAATTAAGGAAAATTTTAAAAATTAAAGTTCGAATCTGAAATACAAATACCAAAAAAATAAAATGTCGTATAAATTAAATTCAATTCAAACTATTAAATGTTCAATTTCAGGTTGACGTCGGTGGTGAACATGATCTTCATTACAGGAGATAAAGGTTAATCGGTTCAGACAATTAAGGATGTTGAAACAATATTTGAATCAGAAACTTTTGTCGTCGTTGAATGTACATCTCCACAGTTTTTATTGCTAATATTTCCTTCATCCTTATGTTTGTTTCGATTTACTTGTATTCTTATGAATACATATTGTTTTTTTTTATTAGGACGAAATGACAATTCAATTAAGAAACACGACTGTTGTGAGGTTCCCGATTTCTTTGTAAATTTTTTTGATGAATATTGTCCCACACATTACTATGTTAAATAAGGTCTAGTGATATTGATACATAACTTCTACAAATAGAACCGTTTTCTTCAATAATAAAACGAACCATGGGTATGGATGATGGGTCTTGAGATGATGAAGGCATATTTCAAAAATTAATAGTGGAAACTTAACAAAAAATTGTATTGGATAAGAAGAGATTTGCATGGCATTGGAGATGTAGAGAAGGTGTGGGTAAAATTCGGGTTTGAAAGTATAGATATAGGAGATTAAAATGTAGTGGTTGGATGATATAGCCGTTAGCGGATGTATCAAAACCGAGCGATTTACTCATTGCCACTGAGAAATCAAGGAAATGTCTTTCGACCATGGATTTTTTGGTAAGCACTTACTCTGCCGAGCAGTAGACTCTTTACTGCCATAAGCAACGTGTCTGAGCATCTAAATATCCTATAGTGGCCTCTAATTGACAGATTTTTCAATTAGAGAAGTCCATATGACTTGCCCTGATATCTTAAAATCCCAACCACCTGAAATATCAACCATAGATACTAAATAAATTATTTATTTATTTTAAACCTTGTAAAGTGAGGGATATGAATTTTTTTCATTTGGGTACAACCCATTTGTCCAACCAAAACATTATACTTTTGCTATTTCCTATAGCTTGATTGAATTTTCTGTAACCAGGTCTGTATTTTGCATCCTGGTTTAAAAACTCCAATTTCTTGAGGTTTCTAAGTCGACTTTGGAAAAATAACGTCATGTTTTAAGTTCATTTTTTTGTTGACTAATCCCTCGCCATAACCTACCTCAACTTATTGGGACTAAAGATTTGGTTGTTGCTATAATCATTTTTCATACCATATCATATCTTTTTTTCTCCCCGCATCTCTAGACCCGTTTAACCAGAAGAACCTTGTGTGACTTCTTGATATCTCTAATGATTGACCCTCCAGCTTCTTTAGGTGTACAACATTTAGCCCACATCTCTAGACCCGTTTAACCAGAAGAACCTTGTGTGACTTCTTGATATCTCTAATGATTGACCCTCTAGCTTCTTTAGGTGTACAACATTTAGCCCATTTTCACCTAGGGATGGAGCTATGTATATGGAAGAGGTGGCACCCGCCACCCCTAAAATTTTGAAAATTCTCCTTAGATAAAGGTGTATTCAATGGTTTTTCAAATAATTCCTAATTTTTAACCCCCTAAAATAATTTAAAACATGTAAAATATATTTACGAGATATTTTTGCTTGGTTTGTTAGTATTTTAGTTATGAATTGTTATGTGGGATTATTTTGATCAATTCTTTTTGCTGTTTTTGTTTTTAATAAACATGTGTCTATCTCCAGTTTAACTGTTCTCTTATTTGTGGCTTAATATACATTTCACTTAATAATAGAAAAAAAAAAGTGAAAAAAAACCCTTAAACCGGCTGTTTTATCTCTACTGTGTTTCCATGGTCTATGAATTAAAGTGACTTGATAAGTGAAGGTACATTGTGTTTTGTACTTTAGAAAAAATTTCTTTTAAATTTATACAATTGTATTGGAGAATTAATTGTCGCATCATCATGAACTAGATTTTTCTTTATATTAAAAACTTAGGATATATAATTCGTTTTTTATTTTTTGATTTCTTGATTGATAAATTTAGTACTTTTGATATATTTAGGGATTAAGTTTTTCTAAATGAGAAAATGGGTCTATTACTCAAGACTCCCTAAAATATGGTTGAAGTGGACAAGTAAACTTAAGGTATGGGTGAAATGGACACAAAAAAATTTAGACAAGTATGTCCCTCATCTTTATGTTTTTTTCTCTTTTTTCTCTTTTCTCTCTCCAATTTAAAAAAAATCATAACTTCCAAAATATATATATGATTTTAATAAAACTTATATTTTTGGAAAGGGTTTTAAATTACAAAACAAGATCCATTATTGATAGTAAATTCGAAAGAAAAAAAAATCGAAAAAAATAGCTAGGATGAAACTGGTTGCATCATGTCTTAAATTAAGTTAGAAAAAATTATTCGAAAAATAGCTAGGATGAAACTGGATGTATCCTGACTTAAACTAAGAAAAACTAAATTATTCAAAAAATAGCCAAGATGAATCTGGATGCATCAAGGCTTAAATTAAGACACAATAAATTATTCGAAATCACCACCACAACTTTTAATACAAACAAGGACCACGACCATAACTTTCAACACAAACAAAAAGCACAACCACTACCACTACTTACACTTTCGACTGTAACAAACACCATATTACCGCCAACACCACCTTCAATAGTAACAAAATACAACAAACACCACCATCACCTTAGACCTAAAGATCAATAAAAATCAAAATTTGTAGGATAAAACTAGATATATCCTGACAAAAAAATATTTCTTTACTAAAATATGCAGGATGAAACCAAATACATCCTGACGAAAATTTATATTTGTGTTACACTGCACACGATAAAACTGGTTTTATATAGAGTTTAGATTGTGATGTAATTGAATTTATCAAGATATTAACTTTTATAAGGTGGCAACAGATGACTCATATTGAGAATAATTAGAAAACGAACGAATTCAAACGTGCCCCTTTGTCCATATATCAATGACATTTAAATGGTGTTAGGCTCATGGAGTTTGCTTCCAAGGAACTGTAAAGAAAAAATAATTTTTATGAGGTAGATCTAATAGCACGACTGCAAAAAGAAAAGAACAACTACCCAGTAGAAAGCACGAGTTCCTATCTTGTCTTGAGTAAAATTCAAAATTGAATTGGTGAATCGATGATCATCTCAAGTACTTAATCGACTCATGCTTTCTCAAACACAAGGGTGAAGAGATTCACATCTCATAGGGGTACTTGTTTATTGTTCTATTTTTTTAACGATGCCAATTTAATCATCTTTGTATTCAGTTGAGTTATATAATGTGTAAGTAGTGCTTTTAGTCGATGGAAATCAAACCTAGGTAATATTAAGGAGGGTACCTCAGTTAAATAGTAAAAAAATATTTAGACAAAACACCCACCAAGGATATTAAAAAAGTATTTAAAAAATCTTTAGGTATTAAAAAATATTTAATTTAATTGTCTTTTAAACCCATAAAAACAAATCCAAAAATTATTCAACCAATTAATTGTTTCTAAATTTATATATTATAGGTACAAACTGAGATTTTATTGTAAATATCTCAATTTCCATAACTGATTATTGAATTTTGAGTTGATCCAAGATTTAGTCTATTTAGCTGTTGGATAGAGCATACATGTATGTAAATTAATCTTGGACTTTTGGTTAAGAAATTAAAGTCAATTAATTCTCTTGTATAAATTTATCTTGGACTTTTGGTTAAGAAATTAAAGTCAATTAATTCTCTTGTATACGGAGTGATTGAACTTGAGTATTTTTGGTGATGAAAATTATTAAATCTAGACTTGACAACAAAATGAGTGATGAATTCTATTGTGAATATTGAAAAATAAATTGCTAGGAAATTTAGCATAGATTCAACTATTAATGATTTTCGAGACTTAAAAAAATGTCACGTAATATTTTGATTATTATTAAGTTAAATAGTTATTCGTCTAATTTCTTAAATATAATAGTTCATGTTAGTTTTTTTTTGTCTTAACCCCCTTGTGAAATAATCCTGGCTCCGTCCTTGATTTCACCCGGCATATCTTCTTCTTAATAGAACCCGAAAGAAAGTCCCATATACACTTGCTCATCTGCTTCTCAATTCTGACTTTGTTGCCAGGATAGGAAAGAGGACTTTGTTGTACCAAAGGGTCAACCAAGTCAGCGTACAGCATTTGCGTCATCCGATAATAGGTGTCTACTGGGGCCTACATGGGTGCAAGAATTATTATGTTCACTATTCTTGTTCTCTCATTGGAAAAGTTCACTGACAAGCGTAAAATAAGAAATTAACAACGACATCTTGCTAAAATGAGCAGCATAGCGTATGTTTAGATCAGACATTTCTCTGTACACCATTTCTGAAACAACTCAGTGTAACAATAAAAAGTATAGAAATCTCAATGAGATTTAATTACTCAACGATTTCAATATATCTGAAAAAAAGATTATTAATGGCTACAACTCCAACCTCTCCGACACCCAGTTCATCATCAATCTTAAATGATTCAAATTCATCGTTCGGAGGATCGCAAAGACTTAGAATCTTAGCTCAACAACTTCGTCTGTATAAACCACCACCACCACATACAGAAAATGATGAAATTGATGAAAAAAAGAGAGAAGAAAGTGGTGGTAAAGTTGTTTCTCAATTAGGTTTTGCACAATCTGCTACACCAATTGCCGATCCAGAAAGATTTACATGTAAAAAAGCTGCAGTTTTTGTTTGTTTGTTTGAAGATAATGTTGGAGATCTTAGGGTTATTCTTACTAAACGTTCTACAAGACTTTCTTCTCATTCAGGTGATTATTTTGATTAACTATAGGGTTTATGTTTAAGAGGAAAAAGAATGGGATTTTTAGGTTTCATTTGTGTGCTTATCTGAATTTTATGAAATTAAGGTTCATTTTGTTTATGTAGGTGAAGTAGCATTACCTGGAGGAAAAGCAGATGAAGGAGATGCAAATGATGAAGAGACAGCAACCAGGGAAGCTAATGAAGAGATTGGATTAGATCCTTCACTTGTTAATATTGTTACTGTGCTTGAACCTTTCTTATCTAAGGTATGGAAAATGAGTAAAGTAGGATTTGTTATGAATTTAAGTACGGTTTTTTACTTTTTAGATTGTTTCTGTCGCTCCATATGGTTTATTTTTGGTTTCTAAGCATTTTGAAGAATTTAAACTCATTGACAAGAATAAAACTTGTTACAGTGTTGATAATGTAGGTACTAAAAGCTATTAGACCAATGTGCATTATTTGAAGGTAATAAGTGACAAAATGTTCTGCAATTCAGTGTTAGAGTTTGAGTTCAAACTTTTACGTTGGTTTTAGGTGACACTTCCGACATGATGAGCTTGCATTGAGGTTTTATAGTTAGTATACTTTGAGTTTATATTTGCATGGTGACACTTCCTGTGTGTTAAACTTGCATTGAGGTTTTATAATTACTGTGGTTTTGAATTTATACTTGCGCTGTTCTTTTGGAAGTCTGTAATTGCAAGGAGTTGATAGTACAATATCTCAATCCGGTATCCTGGTTAATTGTAAAATATAGCTCATATGCTAAACCAAACAAAGACACCGTAGAAACAAGTATTCAAGTAATACAGTAATGTTTTTTCACTATATGAAATGAGGTGTATTAGTTTGTTACATTGATTTGTATATCCCGGAATATGCTTAGAGGATGTTATTAAAGATATAGAGCCAAAGAAGAGGAGAACGAGCAGAATAGGAATTTTCAGGAAACAATATGTGTTGCTTAACCAACCAACAGATAGATATGGTGAACATAAAATCCTATGAGCAAAAGTAAACTACGGCACTTCATATTGTTCTAACAAAATCGTTGTTTACTCTACTTTTTCTTTGTGTGTGTGTGTTTGTGCAGCATCTCATGAGAGTGGTTCCGGTAATTGGCATCCTTTCTGACCCACAAGCATTTACGCCCACGCCAAATCCTGCAGAAGTTGAAGAAATTTTTGATGCTCCATTGGAGATGTTTCTTAAGGTGTTCCACATTACACTTTTCTTGCCTGCTCTAGTTTGTTGTAATGATGAATCTCTTTATTACATTTTTGACTAAATTTTTTGATGGATTTAGGACGAAAATCGATCATCAGAGGAGAGAGAATGGTTGGGGGATAAATATCTGATCCATTTTTTCAATTACAAAGCAGAGAACAAGGAATTTGTCATATGGGGTTTAACTGCAGGTATCTTGATTCGAGCTGCATCTGTTGTATATGACCGGCCACCATCCTTCCTGGAGCAGAGGCCTAAATTTTGGGTTCCTAAATCTGTTAAAGAAGGAACCACCATGACATGAACGCACATATATGACCATGCTGGTGGCTGTATATTTTGCTATGTTGTTTAAATTCATGGACGTCTGCGGACTAAATTATTGATGATACTTGTAACAGTTACTACTTACTAGTATACATAAAAGCTAGAAAGAAATCCCAAATTGTTCTCTTAATTGCAAACACAGCCTACTGTTCTGCTAAAAATCTTACTTGGCTGTTCTTATTTTTGTGTTAAACCGTAGTCCAATTCACTGCTGCTTATCATCTCGACCTGTATTTAGAAAACGGTGCACATAAATCTGGGAGAGATCTGAAAAGCATGGAAGGTGAATATTGACTAACTAGCCAACTTGGGCTTATAGCCAAATAGTGAACAGCTGAAACATGTTCAGTGCCATTCTTATCTGAACCAGTGAATGGATATTAAAGCGTAGCCATCAGTTAAATTTACATGATGGCTGATTTGGTCTAGGTTTGTATGTACTTTTTGCGAAATCTGGTGTCAGAAATTTTATCCAACAAATTTCTTGTTTTTGTTTTGGAATGTCTACATTTATATCAGAAGGCAGAATTGATATTCCCCGAATCCCCGTCCCATTCTCCCCCTATTCTCCAGTGTGGCATATCATTCACCATAAGATATGCCATTAACCCCAAGAGGACACACTTCTTACTCATAGCTCTATGGTTTGCATTATGATCCAGACCAGTCGGTTTCAGCCAAACGCGAAATTCCTACATTAACGAACCAGACCAGTCAGTTTCAGCCAAACGAGAAATTCCTTTAGAAACGAGGTTCTCTTCGTTAATCTTCTGTGACACAATCAACTTAGGAACATTAAAAATTGGAGAAATTGCTGAAGGAAAACATATCAGAAAAGAGATACTGCTTAAAGATATCGAAAGGTAATTTTATTACTCCAATTAAATTTTCTCCGGGCGAACAGAATGTTTGAATGACAGAAAGAGATCCACTTCTGGAACCAACCATTATTTCTATATGTTGGCAACTCCAGTGAAGAACTACCTTGGTTACCCTGGGAATAGGGTGTCATGGATCAATTTCATTTCAGAACCATTACATTCCAGAATATCCCAGTTCAGCGTAAAGGCTAAAATGCTTTCAAGAACCCTCTTTGTTAGAGTTTGTCTTTCACAGATGCTGACATTCTTAGTGTTCATCTAGCTAACCAATTGAAAATATGAACCTTATACAGGAAAAATTAGAATTAAGATACCATGAGAAATGGAAGAAGAAAATAACAAAAAAGAACGTGTGTTTACTAAAAGAAGATAAAGCAACAAACACTTGCAGAGAAATTGAAGAACATAGCGCTCTATTTACCTCTTCAACCAAACACCTCGTAGAATTTTTCAATGACGAGCAATCCGGAGTCAATTGATTCTAATGGATCCTTTCGAAGACGATGTCTTAAACAATTGGGAATTACAGTTGCAATATCCTCTGGAGTTACTTGATCTCTTCCCTTTAGAGCAGCTAAAGCTCTTGCTGCCCTGTTAGTAACAATATCTCCTCTCAATCCATCAACATTCAGTTCTGCACAAACTTTAGATATCTTCACACAAAGTTCGCGATCAACCTTAACAGAAGAAAGAATTTTCCTTGCGGCAGTTATCTGTTCTTGGAGTTTATCTTGGTCTACGTTGTAGGTATTACGAAACTCTTTAGGGTTCTGGTCGAACCGTGCCCTCTCCTCTACAATCTTCACCCTAAGCTCCGCATCTCTCACTGTCCCAACTTGTGCATGCATTCCAAATCGGTCGAGAAGTTGTGGTCTAAGCTCACCTTCTTCTGGATTTCCTGAACCAATTAGGATAAAACGAGCGGGATGAGAAATTGAGATTCCTTCTCTCTCGACGGTGTTCCATCCAGAGGCAGCAGAATCTAAAAGCACATCAACCAAATGATCATCCAAAAGATTTACTTCATCCACGTATAGGATTCCTCTATTAGCTTTAGCAAGTAGACCTGGCTCGAATGCCTTCACTCCTTCTGTTAGAGCTTTCTCAATATCAATTGTACCACAAACCCTATCTTCAGTAGCACCTAGTGGAAGATCAACCATGTTGATTTTAGTTGTCACAATCTCTAGTTCCTCACCATTTAAGACACTTTCTCTGACTTCCACACCCATGGATTCAGGATCTTCAGGGTCAGAATTGAATGGATCCCCTGCTACCACTTTGATTTCAGGTAGTAAATCAACTAAAGACCTAACAGTTGTTGATTTCCCAGTTCCTCTATCACCCATTATCATAACACCTCCAATTTTTGGGTCGATAACATTAAGCAGTAGACACAATTTCATTTCATCTTGGCCTACTATTGCTGCAAAAGGATACACTGGTCTCTGACTTTCCTTAGCACGTTTTTTAGCCTGAAAATTACATTGTCTCATCTCTTCAATTCTAATAGCATAGTAGAAATGGGGTAATTTAAGTACACATAAAAGACATGACAAAAACAACACATAAAAGGCTAATTTAATCAAGGTAACATAGTAGGTAAAGGGTTTCAAACCTCGGCAGGATTGATTTCAGTAGCAACATTTTTCACTGACAAATGAAACTGAGATCTTCCCTTTTTCATAAGGTTTCCAATTCCACCTCCATTGAACTTTCTACCATAGATTTGGCCTGTATAGATAACCAAACAAAACTAAACTGTGAATTATAAACATAAGTAAGAAACTCAAACAATGAAAACCCATGTAGTAGTAAAAGAAGAGTAGAATGTTTGTACCTGAAGTTGAGGATATAGAAGAAATTAAAGGAGAGAGTTTTGAGGAAGAAGAAGAAGAAGAAGAGGGGAATCGAGAAGGTAAGAGAGTTGAAGAGGAGGGTACAAGTAGACCCGCCATGACTGCGAAGGAGAGCGAGAGAGAGAGTTTAGTTAGCAACTGCTAATATATGAATGAAGTACAATTCCGTCAATTTGTTCCATCTTTTGCTGTTAACAGATTTTGCGGATAAGAAAGAGGATAGAGTATTAGAGTGGTCTGCTGGTATCCGCCTCTTCTCTCTCTTTTTAATTTTCTGAATTACGTTTGCTCTTAAAATAACAGAATTTCTTGACGCCGTTTATTATTCATGCTATCCTCGATTCACTGCCTACCAGTAATTATTGAATGTAGCCTCTCCAGTGATAACGGCTAGCCAATTTTGTATCAGCTTAGTCCTTATATGTACAAAGTAAATGTGTAACCATGGGCCATGGAAGCAAAGAGGGAGAGCCAAAAGTAAACTGCGCAGAGCAAAAATGGTTGTCGAATCTTTAACTCGGTCGATTGGATGAATTTGTTTGCCTCGTACCAAAGTACCCATACTAATTCATATAAATTTTACACATTCATAGATATCACATCCCTTTAATAACAACCTAGCACACGAAATTTAGAAATCAAATTGACATTTATCATTTTAGTCGAACTTACTCCTTTCTATTTTTCTTCTACCTTCAAACCGTAGAATGAAAATCAAACATATAAATGCAAGCAATGAGTTATAGTAGACAAACTAGGGTATCACCCCAAACCTTTGGCCTGGACTCAACCTTTCGTGCGTCTTCGACGCAAGGGACTTTAAGAGTTGGCGGCACATTCAGCACATTAATGGAATTTTCTAAAAATTGTTAAATAGCTTTTGGCAATTCCAAATTATTTCGTCTTGTGGAATATTTTAGAAAATGTGGATCTTTGCATATATGTTCATGGGGTTATAATTTTTATAAATTATTAAACAATTTTCGACGATGTCAAATCATTTCGACTCGTAGAATATTTTAGATAATGTGAATCTTTTACATACGTGGGGATGTACAATAACGTAGAGTTTTCACTCGAATCCCTAGTGTTTTATTCTAGATAATGTGAATCATTTAAATCTTTAGTTCAATGTAAGATAAAAGGATAACGAAAATATGTCATGATTGTCAGTCTACCCTTTTGTGTATTTATTATTATACGATGCCTGAATTATCTATTGTAGTGCGATATGCTTTTAAGTGAAAGCTTACAGTTGTGTTGCATAATTTTTTTCAACTTTCAGCCTCATGGATCAGACTATTGTTATTACATTACTGTTGTTCCATATCTAAATCAGTCAATGCTTTTATCATAGATTAATTAGAAACATTCATGTTTTTAGTTTTTACCCCTAGATGAGAAACTTTGCAGCTGATAGAACTTGAATCTTATTCCTTTTATTACATAGTGTCGATGTGGCATCAAAGTATTATATCTTCCTCTCACAAAAGAATGCTTGGCCGTAAAGGAATTATGAATTCTTATATTATCCCGTCAATGCTTACTTGTTTACTTGCTATGAAGATATCTAATTCTTGCCCGAAATCAACTATTACTTTAAACTACACCTATGTATTTCTGAGTGATTCTATTGTTGTTCAAATCATGAATCTAATCATTCCCAAATTCAAAATTTCAACTGTAGTGCTTAATGGAATTCGATACTCGAGAGTATTTGAGAGATCAACTTATTCGTCAATTTGCTTCCACCAAGAAAATGTTTTTGGCTACAATTTTATTAAAACTAATTTATGTATTTTACCAAAACACAAATATCACTAAGACTTGAGTGCAAGACTTGTTACAAGACGTTTCCTACATGTTAAAATTATAAGGAATAAGAAGAATCGTTTTTTTATGCAAATAAGAGACTAATATTAAGTAGATGAAATAATATTATCCAACAATAATTGAGATTCAATAACCCTAGGAGTTTTGTCTAACCAAACTTCAGACACCTTAAACCTTCTACTAAATTTGGTTAACTTGTCTGTCACTTTATTACATAATCTAGGAATAAACTTAACAACCCAAAAATTAGTTGAATTCAATGTGTGAATCGCATCCAGTATAATATCTTCATTCCCCAAGCAATCATTGAGGAGGCTTTATTAACGTATTTATCAATGCTCTTTGAGTCTGTTTCATAAACAATGTGAGTAACCTGCATCTCAGTTCTCCATATAACTGCTTCAAAGAAAGCTAGACATTCTGTTTCTTCTCCACTTCTTAATCCTGCATAGTATCTGGCATAGCAGCCCTTCAAATTTCCTGCAAAATCACGTAACACCAAAGCAATACCAGTTAGTCATGTTTTTTAGTCAAAAGATGCATCACAGTTTAAGGTGTAGTAAGGTTTCAGGTGATGGTTCCCAACAACATAATGGATGTTGAGGTCTCCGGATTCCTGTACCAAGGTAGTTCCCTGTAATATTGCTAATACAATTAGAAAAAATCATTGGCTTCCTTGCAATAGTTCTTGGGTAAGGTTTATAATTTTGGAACACAAAATCACATCTCGCCTTCCAAATACTCCAGCTAACCACCATGAATAACACCAACCAGCTTTGTTCAGAAGCTTGATCTTTATCCTTGAGTTGCCAACTTTCAAAAATAATGCTAAGAGAAGTGGTGCTATCCTGAGTAACACGGCTTCCACCTTGCACTTCCATCCACACAGCTCTTGAGCAAGGACATAGAAACAAAATATGGATTACATCTTCAGTATGTTGATTACAGAATGCACAAGCATTATTAATGTGATCACTATGCCTTGACAATATTTTTTTTGTGGGGAGGGTATCAGAAAGAAATTTCCATCAGAAATGCTTGATTCTTGGACTTTAAACTTTAGAGTAAAACCCTTATGTTTTTTCGGGTTCGATATTAATTTGTCCTCCATAACAACAAGGATTCTCATTTTTAGTATTAGATCAGCAATGTAAGGATCAAAGAGATATTGAACTAATTGAATATTCCAGGCTCCCCCATTCAAGTCCATGAGATCTCTAACCCAAATATAATCCTCACTGTTACACACTCCTTGTCTTGGTTCTTGTGGGCAATGCAACCCTACAATCCATGTATCCAGCCAAATCTTTATCTGAGTTCCTTTTCCATCCCTGCAACAACTATTTTTCCTCACAAAATCCATGTTCTTCTATAGACCCTTCCAAGCCCAAGAATAATTAGCATTTCTGGTAGCATGCAGCATATTAGTACCAGGGAAGTACTTAGCTTGCATAGTTTGAACCCACTTCATATCTGGCATACTGTAAATTCTCCAAGCAGTTCTATCAAGAAGAGTTTGATTTAAAAAATTTAAGTCTCTAAATCCTTGGACCCCTACATCTTTGTACCTACCCATTTGATCCCAAAAAGTTAAGTAAACACCTTTCTTTTCTGCAAAACCTCACCAGAAATCCCTCTACAGTGCATTTATCTTGTTCACAGTTTCCACAGGAATTTGAAGGCAAGACATATAATAAACAGGAATAGTATTAGTCATATTCTTTATCAATTGGGACTTACCACACTAATACAAAGTTTTATTACTCCAAACAGATAGTCTGCTGCTAATTTTTTCTATCATATTAGAGAAACAAAGCTTCATTTGAGTGCCAATGAGAAGATGAATACCAAGATATTTCTCATTATGATTTATTCTTGGTACTTTTAATCTTCTGGCCAATATTCTACCAATATTCTTCCCTCAGAAGTACTTTTAATCTTCTGAGGGACCAAGAAACTAAAGTGGACACCTGATTTATTAAAATTAACCAGTTATCCAGAAGCAACTCGAAAAACACCAATGATCTCAAGCAAGTTATTTATAGTTTGAAGGTCAGTAGTAGTGAACAACAAGCAATCATCTGCAAAGAATAAGTGGGAAATGGAAGGTGAACCTGGGGAAATCTTAATGCGTTTAATCTTGTTATTATGTTCATCTACAATAAGTTGCCTTGAAAGAGCCTCCATTACAATAATAAATAGTTAATATGACAGTGTGTTACCTTGCCTAATGCCCCTAGTAGGATGATATGGAGCACAAGGTTTCCCATTCAAGACAATAGAGATTTGTGTTGTACTTATGCACTGTAGAATTATATTGCACAACTCCTTACAAAAACCCATAGCATCCATAATGTTCTTAAAAAGACCCTTCTAGCCTGTCAAATGATTTTGACATGTCTAGCTTAAGAGCAAGATAGTTTTTACTTTCCTTCTTAATTTTTATTGTGTACATAATTTCTTGAGCAAGCTGGATGTTATTTGAAATTTGCCTCCCTGGTACATAGGTTGCTTGTAATGGAAAGATTATCTTTCCCATCTCAGATTTCATTCTAGAAGAAAGAATTTTTGAGATGACCTTATAGAAGAAAGAGCTATAGGCCTTAGATCAGAAGGAAATTGTTTGTTCTTAGTTTTTGGTATCAGAGTAACATTAGTAGCATTTAAACTCTTAAGTACGAACCCAGACTGGAAAAATTGCCTTACCATATGCACCACATCATTTCCAACAATATTCCAATGTGATTGAAAAAAACCAGGTGGAAGCCATCTGGCCCTGGAGTTTTCCATGGCTTCATGTCCTTCAAAGATTTATGGATTTCATCTGCTTCTGGAATTCTCGTGAGGGAAACATTATCCTCTGCCGTGATACTTTTGGGATACAATGAAGAATATTTTCATTAACAGAAGGATTAGTAGAAGTTTGTAAAGAATAATAATGAGAAGTAAGCAAATTCTCCAACTCATGTCTTGAGGAACACAACTGTCCATTTGTATCTTTTAGAGCAGCAATGTTATTTTTACTTTTCCTTTTGTTAGCCTTGGCATGTAAGTACTTAGTGTTCCTATCCATCTCCAAATAGAATTGGTCTCTTGACTTTTTACCGCAGAAGTCACTTTGAACTTTGTGTCAATGCTGAATATGTTGCTCAACTTGAATAACCTCAGTTGTATTGTTGTTATCATTGACTTGTTGTTGGATAAAATCTAATTGTTGATATAAAAGAAAGATATTACTTTGAATGTTTCCAAATTTCTCTTTGTTCCATTTAGAAATGGATTTTCTAGTTATAATAAGTCTCTTATGTAACTTGTATGCATGAGAGCCATCACAAGATTGTTCCCCAAGATTTCTTGACTTATTGCTTAAGAGATTCATCTTTTTTATAATACTGGAAATATTTCCAGTTTTTCTTTTTATCTCCTTCACTATTGTCAGTATCCAATAATATTGAACAATGATTTGATCCAGTTGCGAGAGGTGAAGTAATTTAGAATCTGAAAAATACAAAATCCATTCCTCATTAGTAAGCTCTATTTAATATGGATCTTCTAGTGCCTGTACCATGCACATTTCTTAACCAAGTAAATGATCTGCCCACATAACCCAAACCAGCCTCATATATCATATTAACAAAAGAAGCATCTCTTGAAGTAGAAGTAGTAGTAGTATTATGAGAAGTATTATAAATTGAAGTTATGCTCTCATTACCAAATACAAGATTTAAGTCACCAATAACCACCCAAGGATGTCTAAAACTGGTATCCAAATCCTTGATATAAGACCATTGTGTTTCCTTATGATTATTGTATGGAGAACCATACATACAAGTAAGAAGCCATTCTGGTTTAGATGGGTCATCCTGCATAAGACAATTAAAAATCCAAGAATCTGCATTCACAATTTGAAACTGGAATCCATCATTCCAGATAAGGATAAGACCACCGCTAATCCTCTAGAAGACATTTGTTTGCTATTTGGAAAATTAAATGGTTTTATAAGCTTGCTTATTTTTTCTACTCCTAACTTGGTTTTAGATAAAAAAATAATATATGGGTCATATTTACTTAACAAGTCCCTAAGATGATCTTTAGTGACCTTATAAGGAAGAACTCTCATGTTATGAAAAAGAAAAGGAAAATCTTGAAGAAAACTACTATTTTGAGTTTGAAAAATAATGAGACTTAATTATATGAGGCAAATCTGACTTCCACTACTTTGAGAATGTGTTTTTCGCTTTAGAAATTAGGAGGCTATAGCTCAACATGTGTGCAAATTAAGTGCATGGGATATCTAATTCAGAGAAAAAAAATACTTTTTGCTAATCCTACTACGGGAACAATGCAAAAGAAACAAAATGGGGATCCAACTTTTAAGGCCACGCAACCATTGTTACTGATGATTAGGACTCTGTAAATTGTTAGGGAGGAGATTACGCTACATTTGGAGATTAGTTGGAGAAATAGTCACCATGTAGGTTAATGATGACGGTAATACAGTTGTACCTAAAAATATGGGGAAAAAATAAGACGTGTCTTAATACAGTAACACAATCCTATAAAGAAAAAAAAGTACAGTACAATCGATATCATCTTCAGCTGACTACCAAGTTAAATAGCATGTTGCCATTTCAGCTATTTAACACATACCGATATAGGAATCAACATGTCTTCAGTAAGCTGATATTTCGTGAAATTATATAGTAGGAAATTGGGTTCTTCATCAGTTAATTACACAAGAAGTACCATGCTAGAAAAAATATATGAAAATTGATGATTTTTTCCTGGAGAAATTCCGTCCAACAATATAAATTTCATCGCGGATTTTTGTACGGAACTAGCTTTGATTGGATTCACTTCTCTGCACAACCATGAATTTAGTGGAATTGAGATAAATTGGCTAGAAAATGAGGTTTCTGGCTAAAAGTTGGGGGATAAAGATGTGGATGTCTTATGAAACCAACATCGTGTTGTCTTCTAGTAAATAAAACACAATACTAGAATACATGTAGTACACAACAGAAAAAAACCTCAGTTGTTTACCCTGTGAAATAGCCTATGCCGTTTCGGCATGGGTCGTTGCCTAGTATCTACATATAACACTATTATAGTGCTTATTTAGTGTCAATTTAATAAATAACCTCGCACCTAGAAGGCTGCATTATAACATTTTACGTACTACCGTCTTCTTAGCATTCTATAAAGAAATAGATTAGTAATTTTTTTCTTGTTCCTCTTATGTTTATCCCACATAAAAATTTATAGGGTACAAAACGTGGTGTCAACTAATATATTCTACATTGGCATTCAAGTGAAACAAATTGTTTGAAAGAACATCAAAAACTGCAATAGTAACCATATAATATGCTTACAGCTTACTCGGTTGAACAAAGATGTAAATTGAGATATTGTAAAACCTAGTTTATACCACATAACAATAATTCCATTTCATTTTAAAGCGACTATAAACACATAAAGCATGTATTTGGACCCTTCTTTTGTTTTTGCAATATTGAGAGACACTTTTGACTGGATTAAACATTTTAGTATTTTAGTTACCTATAAATTTAGTGAACTTAACAAATTAATGATGAGATTAGCAAATCAATACATGGAAAAATGGTACGCTTAGTAAATTTTATTGAGAACTGATTTTATGGTACGGGTCATTATGATATCTACATGGTTAGTAATACATCTCTGTCGAAAATCAACGTCTAGCTATTTTTAAGGGATTTTAAATGTGTGCAGTGTTAATTTTTTTCAATTTATTTTACTTTTAATTATAATCTTTGGGTTTCAAGTTTTTTCAAAAAAAAAGAAAAACTTTTATTATCATAATTTTTTTTAACAGACGTTGTGTTTTCTTTGAATAGGATCACATGCGCCAAACAAAAGGGATATATTTGGGTACTTTCATTTGCAAGACCAGTGTAGTCGATCTTTGCTGTCTCGGCCGAGATCTGGTTGATATTTTTGATTTCGGCATAACTGCGGACGAAACTTATAATATCGGCGATCCAAAATTTAAACGAGAATCCGCCTGAATCGTCCAAATTTAGGCTGATATTTCGTTCAATATCGGTAAGATTAGGTATTTTTCTGATAACAATATTTTTTTACATATCGATTCTTTTGGGAGGAAATTCTTATCGTTTTAACTATTCTTGTTTTTGTTTTACATTCTATTTAAACTTCTCCCATATCAAAACCATTCCTTTGAACAAGATTTATAATTTTATAAGAATCTTGGTCTTGTTTTCCACTCTTGTTTATTTTCCCATATCTGCTTTTAGGTTTGTGTTCCTGCATTCTCTTAGGCGATGAGATGCACCTACGCATGGAATTCCAGGGCATTCACATCCCTGGATCAATTTTACTATAAAAAATACTTTATGTTTGAAGAATATGGAGGGGAAATGTCGTACAAATTTTGGTTTTGGAGAAGAAACAAGGGTTATTATTATGGTGTATCAAATAGTTATTTAAGAACATGACTTAAGCCCTTGGTTTGGTCCCTATTTCTCTTATTAGAGTTTCAAGATAACCATTTTAAGTATTTACTAGTGATTCAACTATGATACCACGAATAAAAAAAGGTGGAATTTATGTAAAATTTCCAATAGACATATTGTAGATATAGAATTTGAAAACGAAGATTCGAGAGTTACTCCGAGATTTCTTTGAGATTTCATCAAAAATCTCCTGATAAAAAATTGACCAAGTGTCTCGGTCCCAAAAGAACCGAGATCAAAATTAACTACATTGTGTAAGATGCATATTTAATATGATAATTTGAAAGCATCAGTCTTTCAGTGTATTATATGGTAATTGTTAATCGGCACTTCCTAGATCAGGGTACGGGGCGAAATCCCACCTTAGTGTAAAAGAGCCAACAATAAAAATAGTTTAGTTTCTCATTCGTAATAATATCGGGGAAATTTCAATTTGGTCCATTTATGTCTGGGACCACATCAATTTAGTCCACTGAAAATCTGGGATGTTCAGTCTGGTCCATAATTATTTAAAAATGTTAAGTTTACCAAACTAACCTTCTGTATATGTTACTGCCTAAAACCTAGATACACCTTTTTACCTTTCTAATGCATCATAACTTCTCTAACTTCCTTCCCCAACTCTCTATCTTCATTTTTGCTTCCAAATATCTCTATCTTCTATATCTCTCCATATTCTCTGATCATTTTCTGAGAAACATAAAATCTATTCGACCTCAAATCTTCCTTTCATATTCTCTGATCATTTCCATCTCTAACTTCTCAACAACTCTCATATAAGATAACAAGGAAAATCATCAAATCAAACATAAAAAAGAACCAGAAAAATGAATAAATCAACGAAGAAAACAAAGGTAAAATCAAAAATCAAAGACGAAAACAAGCAAACCATTGCAGTTGAAGAAGAATCAGTTCCTGAAAGAGAAGAAGAAATCTGAGAAAACTCATCAAAGAAAGGTATGAAAAGTTAACTTAAATGTCAAAATCAAAGTTCATTTTTGATATTGCATGTTCTTCTGAATGATAAATGGTCGGATTTTATCATAGATCTAGATGTTAAAGTTCATTATGTTCTTCTTGTGTTACCAGAGTTCATTCTATTTTGATGAACTCCGAACTTTTGACGATTCATTCTGTTAAATGAACTCCATGTGTTGGTCTTCCTTGTTGTGGATGAAGTTCATTTTATAGAATGAAGTCAAAAAAAAGTGTTAGCAGTGTAGATCTGGATGCTCGTGTTCATTCTGTTGGATGAACTCCATGTTTGGTCCTCCTTGCTGTGGATGGAGTTCATTGAGTAGAATGAACATCTAATTTTACAAATGATTTTGTTGTTTTGGAAGTTTATTCCAAAAAATGAACTCCAAGTGTTTGTCCTTTGTGCGATTAGAGTTCATTGTATAGAATGAACTTTGAAATTTTCAGATGCCTTTGTTATTTGAAAATTCATTCTGTTCAATGAACTCCAAGTGTTGGTCCTCCATTGAAATTGATTTTTATTATAGATGTTTATTATTAAAGTTAATTCTAAATAAAATAAAATATTAATTATTTTATTCATTTTTTTATATAGAAAAGAAAATAAAGAGTAGCTTTTCCGCACTCATTTCCCTTACTAATAGTATTAAAGCATTAAAAACGATGATGTTTTACATCTAGAGCAAAGACAGTTATTGAGTCAGAGTCCTTCTAGAACATAATTAATGTATTTTTGGAAGATAATGCAAACATTATTGGTTTAGAATGGATTAAGTCAACAAAAGAAATTCAGAATCTATGTGATGCATACAAGTTTATTGCTGAATAAGGTGATATGTTCACATTCAAAGTAAACAAAAAACCATACATTCTAAGATCTTCTCCAGAAGAGTTCCTAGTGGTATTTGGAATTTCATGTATCCAGGAGGAGGAGTAGAAGAGAATTTGTTAGATTCAAAAAATGTGACAGATTATAGAATTGGAAAGTTCTATATATATAAACCACTTTGTTGCAACCAAGAAGAAAGAAACTGATATAAGAAACACTGGTTTGAGGGAAAAAATCATTGAGTTAGTTAAGAGTAAACAATGTAATAAAGATCTTGTTAGAATGTTTGAATTACTTGTGATGGAGGTTTGTAGATGATGAGTTTTTAACAAGGGCTAGAGTCATAAAATTTCCCTCTAGTCAAACAACAAGAATATATATGTGCATATTTATGCGCATATGTTTAATATGGAATATTGTATCTCTACTTATATTCTGCAAGCGAATTAAGAGTACAGATTCAATCTAAACATTCGAAACTAGCCTTGTAGCCTCCTCAACACTCGTAATATTCATGCGATATCGAACAACTCTCAAGTCGTATAAATTCCATGGATGAATTCCTTGAACTTGCCTCAAATGCGCATTAATATTCCAGCAACATCCATCAAACTCAGAAATATCTAATGCTTAAACCCCAAAAGTACATTCTAGCTTAACACTTTATTCGCAACGAATACTTCTCAAATTGCTCTTTTGAGCTCAAATATGCTACTTTAGCACTTTGCTTGAATATAAGCCACAAATAATGGGATATTCCTCTTGGATGCGCTACAATCAAGAAGCAATGCCATAAAAACGCATTGAACCTCTAAGCTAGGTCAATCCTAGCCCTTATTCATATCAGCGCCAAGTTAGCACTAGTAAATTGGATTAGCACCACATTGGTACTAGTTAGCCACTTAAGCGCTAACTTCCCAGGCGCTATCCATGGCACCTGAGAAGCACCAACTAACCTAACAGGGTCTTAGCTAGCACATATTGGCCTAATGAGGCCTTAGCTAGCGCCCCATCACCTTAGCACCTTAGTCTAAGCAATAAAAGTGCTAACCCTAACCATAGCGCCAAAGGCGCCAACTTCTCTCGGCCAAGTACCTAACTAACACGCCTTAGCTAACGCGTCTGCCCTCTGGTGCGTTTCTAGTGGCTAGCGCGTCCCTAGGGAAGCCTAGCACGTCCCTAGTGGCTAGCGCGCCCATAGTGGCCAATGCGTCCATATTAATGCCTAATGCGTCCCTGCCAAACCATGCTCCAGTGCGCCCAAGCTTCTCTAGTGCGCCCATAATGGCCAATGTGTCTCTAGATTCTTTAGCGCGCCCATGGCAGCCAATGCGTCCCTAATTTCTCTAGCGCACCCATAGTGGCCAATGCGTCCCTAGCAATCCTAGCACATCCCATAGTGGCCGATGTGTCATAGCTATGCCTAACGTGTCCCCAGTGTCTAATGCATCTCTAGCCTAGCCTAATGCGTCTTGGCTCCAGCGCGTCCCTTGACTCTCCAGCACGCGCTAGATGATACGTCCCTGGTCGTAGCGCCTCTAGCTAGCTCGTCATTATCTTAGCGACTTAGCTACAAGAGCATTAACGTTAATACCTTAGTGATAATTATACAATCTAGTTTAAGTGATAACATCAAACCTCCTTGACATTAGCTTCTTATCCCTAGTACAATTAACATTTTCTAAAACCCATGCATATTGGTCTTACTCCTAAGGCGTTAGAACATTAGCTTTTTACATCAAAAGAGTTAATATCCTTATTTGTACTAAGTATCTAGTCCCAACTTTGTAAGCTACTTCCCTCAGAAATACACCTTTCTTCTCAATATAAGTTCAATATTAAATCTAATACGGATTCTAGTAGGTCTCCTTGCTTAAGAAGTCCTCTACAATATTTGGCCTCAATTACCTCTCGGACTTATGCTAAGTTACTTTTGAGCGAATACTTAGCCATTAAATGTATCATGCTAGTTCTAAGCAAGCACATGGCCACTGAACTTCCCAGACTCGACACTAATTAGTCTGATTATCAATCAAGTGAGTCGCGCAACTTGCCTCACTGACTTAGAAGGTCATTTGACTTGACTTGACTTAATCAAAACAATAGTGGCTAATGACTCCACTATTTCCACGAGATATCAAATACAACACATATGGGAATTTTCATTGGGGTATTGGTCTACGACAATCGTGGGTGGTGACACCACTTCCACGAACAAGAAGGTAACAAGTAGTGGGCGGTTACAGAGCAGATGAGAGGATGAGGATTAGTGGTATGACAGGTCTTCCTTACTTTACGGATACCACCCCACTACAATCTCCACAATCATCACTTTTCCATATCTCCCTAAATTCCACGACTTAAGAGAAGTCAGTATGTCTCATTCAAACTGTAATTAGATAGTTCTCATCCATTCAAGAAGAACACAATCAGTAAGGAGAAACAAACATACAGAATTAGCGATTCCTCTCAGAGAATCCTTACTTCATCACACTACTTATCACACTGATACTTTTCAACCTTCTTTGCTTCCATCCCCTAAGATCTACCCAATCTTCTCCACCTTTGTGATTGAAGCAGGATGTGAACGACCATTTCTTGGTTTAGGCTCGTCTTGTTCAATTTTGATATCCCGAACCTACTTGAAAATACGATTTTACTGTATATTTTTTTCATCCTGAAACAATTGGCGACCACATCGGGAGGTCAAACTCTCAATTACAAAAGCTAATTTTCAGTTATTCAAGATGGTGGATCTTAGGTCTAGAGTAGTTACAGCTCTTATAGTTGGTTCAGGTAGTACTAGTTGTGGTGATTCTGAATACACCCCTATTGGTACTGAGCCTCCTCTTTTAATACTACTACTCTGCTTCCTCGCGTTGACAAGACCGTTGAAGAAACCGAGAATACTCAAACTCCGTTCAACATAGACGATCTAATGAGAAGACAAAGAGTCTTTGCCAAAACTCAGGTGGACATAGCCACTACTCAGAAGGAGGTACTCGCTTGTCTTAAGACCCTGTTGGAGCAACTCTTCCCGGAATAACACCATCGCCTAATAGAGCAGACCAGGACCAACTTTGCAGCGGTCGTTGATGATGAAACGTCTAGGGTTCAAAAAGATAAAAGAGTCCATATTATTCATAATCATACACCGCAGAAGTACCAGCAATCAATTTTCTCACTCGTGAAGATCTGGAAAAACTCTTACAAAACTATGGCAATGAGGACTCATCCTCGGCCCATCAACACCAACCTTCTTACCCGCCTAAAATTCAAAGGATCCCTCTACCGGGAGGTTACTCTTCCCCAACTTTCACATTGTACGATGGGACTAGAAATGTTCGTGAACATGTCTCTTGATTTCTCGAATCCCTTATGGGACATGAATATAACCATCTGTTGCGTCTAAAAGTCCTTCACTGGAAGGGCCTACACGTGGTATAACAACAGTGCTCCTAAAAACATCTATGATTGGGAATACATGGTTAACACCTTCTACATCTACAAGAAGTACTTCTTCATCTCCAAGCAGATCACCATGTCAGACCTGGGAATAATATTCCAGAGAAACAATGAACACCCCAATGAATATGTAAAAATATTCAGAATTCAATCACTGGATTTTCACGATCCGAATGTGATGGAACATCAACTAGTGAAGCTCTGTATTAATGGTATGATCCCTGTTTACCGTGATCTTCTAGAACATTAGTGTTTTCAGACTTTCTTTGAGTTACACGAAGCCACGAAACGATCCGCTACAACTTCTCCCGCCCTCCTAGAGAGAACTAGACCATCAAGGGAAGAAAGTCGTGGAGATACCCGTGGGAATCAACGGCTAGTCAATAAAAAATACAATATTCAACCGTAAATTGGTGTAGTCAGTAACAAGGAACCCAAAAGAAAAGTTTCATCTCAGCAAGATCCACAAACTAAACGTCTCCATTCCACTCCAGCTTCGAACCAGGGACCAACCCAGCGAATCACTCGCTCCCAAGGCCCCTCTAAAGGGCCACGACAACAATAACAATAGCTACAACAACCGCAGCAACAGGATATAAAGCCTGATATAACTTGTCCTGATTTTCAAATTCCCATGGAAGAAGTCCTCGCATTACTGGAAGCATAGGTACAAGAAGGGATGGTGAAGTTGCCACCTGTGCATCACCTACCTACTCCCTAGGAAATGTCTGACCTGTGGTATTGTCTTTTTCATCGATTTGTCAATCATCCCACCAGCGAGTGCAATAGTCTGAGATGCATCTTCAAGAAGAAAATAGAATCAGGGGAGTTACGACTGGGGACTAAGGGGATCTACAAAACCACTTCCTGTCATAAGTTTTACCATCTCTGGAGAGTCGGTCGACAAAACAGTTCAATCACTAATATAGCGCATGTGTGAACTCCACCATTTTTTAAAGGATCATCGTAATAATCTTTTTCAATACCCTCAATCGAGTTATATATGGTGAGCGCCTACCATCCCTTATTGGGGATGCTTACGCCCGAGACGGGTCCTCCTCGGAAGACATGATGAATTAGAATGATGAAGGGCGTGACCAGGGACTTTTCACTACGGCAAGCCTCAGAGGCACTAAGTTCAAAAAGACACTAGTTGATACTGGTATGGACATCAATATTATCAGCGTCACGACTCTAACAGCGGCAGGAATGACTCAACAAGAAGCTACACGCTCGCCAACGACAGCCAAAGACCCTGAAGGAGTAACTAGGGATGTTTATGGACACATCACTCTTACACTGGCAGCAGGAACTACTCAAATAAAGACCAAGTTTCATATTGTCAAGGAGAGGCTAAATTACGATATAATTTTGGGACGTGCTTGGCTCCAACAATCAGCAGTTATCATAAGAGCTCGGCAAGAAGTTCCGCCTCGAGTTAAATGCCATATTCCTGGAGTCAAACCCAACATTAACAAGGGCTTACCTCTGTACCTGGAAGAATACCAATTTCTCATAGCTATGACGGGAAACCAATCACCAACCGAGTGTGTATTAGCTTATGTCAACATATTTCATACTCAGGTAACTCTTACCCAATTTGCTTTCTTATCATTGAATCATCCTCACATATCAGCAGACTGCGGACTAGACCTTGTTGAAGACGACTGTCGCGCTTTAGTCTATTGTTAAGAATGGGCAACTACTCCCGCTTAATACTTCAACAAATGGGTGGAAAGCACTCCAGTCTCTCATGAACCATCAGAATTCTCAAAGATATTCTCTCTCATATGTGGTCCAAGAGACATTAAAGAAGAAGCTCAGCCACATGAACCACAGGTTTACCAGGACGAAACGGCTAAGTCGAATGATTTCAGAGTGGGGGACCTGGTGCTCAAGGACGTCGTCGTCCCTCTAACCGGGAAGGACCATACAAAATCTCATGGGATACAAGTGGCAGCTACTATAGGCTGATTACCACAGAAGGTGAACCTGTCTCGGCAGTTATTCACGACAAATGGCTCAAGGCTTTTGACTGAACATCGCATCATGGTCCTTATTTCTTTGTTTTCCTTCATGTAACATTTACAATTTCTCAAAAATGCCTATAAAAATCACTATAGGCATCCTTAGGATTTCAATTCCATTAGTCAAGCAGAATTATCATTGCTTGGTTTCTTAAAATAAAATATTTATGAGTTACCTATCAGGACAGCCTCCCACGAAAATCTTTCGAAACGCATAAAGATTTAAATTCAAACAAATCTTTGAAAAATAACTCAATCCCCTCAGAAACATACGTTCACCCCTCAAACCCATCGTTGAACCAGCTTCGGGGCTTTCACAAATTCTCATCAAAATAGGGACCTACGTATGTGCGAAAGTTCTATCAGAAGAAAAGAATCAGCGTGCGTGCCAGGGACGCCATATCACTAATCCTGGGATTATCTACAGAGAAACGAACAAATTTCCTCCATATAGATTGACATAGTTGGATGGAACAACGAGTCTTCCCAACACATGAGTACCCAGGAAGAGTCCTGCTAGAGCCAAAGTAAACATTAACACCTGCACCAAGATACTTAATGGGAATACTACCTTCAACAAGCATGCAAGAAAAGGTACTCTAATTATCTTCAATATGGATAGGGAATTATCTACATCGGGATCAATGGTAATTGTTTTTCCTTCACCAGCAAGTTCAGCTCTCTGATTTTGATAATTCTCTACTAAAAGTAAAGAGGATATGGGAAAATCGAGTCATAACATCTCAAACACAAAATTTTTGAGCATAGACCATAAAAATTGTCATACATACTCATAAACATAATATACAATCATTATAAAGTGTTATTCAATGAGTTGGAACAATCACAAGACCTTTTACAAAACAACGCCTCATAAGCAATTTTCACTACCTCTAGGAAACTCTGAAGCTGACAAAAATTGGTGATGAATATGGGCATGGTTCTTGTATCAAAAGTTTTGTATTAGTGTCTAATACAATATGGTAAAAGGGCACATCAATCGAACAAGTGAGATAAGAGTTATAGCAAAAATGACTAGCGGAGTCGAGTCTGAAAACTGTCAGGATTTTCCTGGATATTTCCTGAGTTCTACTGTTCAGTCGTTTTGACGCCCCAAACAAGCTCAAAACCTGGATATCTTCCTAATAGGATATATGAAATTATTCTATATAAAGGATAGAGGGGTCAATCATCCGAAACGGAGTTCGTATGAGGATTCTACAACGTTTTTCCCAGGCACTGTACTTTTGATATTTTTATGACGAAAATTGATAGAATTTTCTAAGAAAGTCATTTATTCATTCATTTCAAGATGAGAAGACAATAATGCTAACTTACGAGAAGTACTAAAATAATAATATGCTTTCATCACAACGGCCATATGCAGAATGTTTAATTCAAAGAAGACATCTACAGAAGAGGAAAAAAAACTAAATTAAAAATTAATCAGAAGACTCCGAGTACAAGTCAGAGTTATGCTCGTCGTCACCCTCTTCATCAGAATCATGTTCTTCTCGGTCTTCCTCAGAGTCTTCTTCTTCTTCGGAATTCGCTTCAAGGTCTTCTACTTCAGAGTCATCGTTTGGAATTCCGTCCTCTGATTCCTCTTCGTTCTCCTCCTTAAAGTCGGAAGGACCCGCCTGCATGTCATACCAAGCATCAGCATGCTCAGCTTCACAATCAACCTCAGTTTCAGAGAAAGATTCCGACTCAGACTCATATGCCATTTTAACTTCATGATCCTCCTCATAAGGATACTCATCTGCATCAGAATCGGGTGCCACACCATAGGGACGAACACCTCGCTCCATTTGTTCAGTTTTTTCCCTTCTCGAAATTTCTTGAAGAAGTTGCATCATCAACCCTCTTATTCTACAAATCCTCTCAGTGTCTTACTTCTTCTTCAGCACTAATCGAAAAACAGAGATCCAAAGCATATTGACGAGTTTTCTTCAAACGATCGAGAAGTATACCTCGAACAAGTTTTGTAACTTTATTCAAAGAACTACTGATTTTTTATTATACTTATTGGGGAGAGGCCACCTTCATCCTTTTTTCCTCCGTGAACTAATTTCTTACTTGAAGGATTAGAGTTATGGTTTCGAGCAGGAATTGCCATGATCTGCCTAAAACATAAAGTAACAAGAGAAGTACTTCAGCAAGAAAGAAAAGAAGATTTATCATAGGTTTTGGTAAATTAATCAATAAATTAAACTTACTGGTATTCTTGTTGTTGCTATAGAAAAGAAAATTGATTTGCTCCAGAAGAACAATGATGAAACTAGGATTTTGATGGAACAATATTCTGAATTATCAAGGTATATATACATATGATATATGAATTTTTTTTGAAACCCTAGTTCTATTGGATAATGAGATTACTTTCAAAAGAAATATCCTAGCTTATCTAAGTTGGTGATTCAAAGAAATAATAAAAGGACGTCCTCTTACTTGCTACCGCCAACACCTTTCTTCGCTAACGAGCAAAAACCAAAAGAATAAGTAAAGTGATTTAAAAAAAAAAAAGAGAAGAAGGAGAGCATATATAGGCGCCAACTTGAAGATTCCTTGTCCAAATGGAAACCCTGAAGAAAAGGGGAAAAAATGGTGCCAATTGCCTTTCTTCTTGTCCGTGGCCACGCTTCCCTTTTGCCTACGGTAAAATTGATGCTCTCAGTAGGAACGAAGGTGTTTGATATCCCCAGCCAAACTCTACGCTAAGGGATGCATATCTCAATATCCAAGAAGCTATGTATATCTTCTTGTATTCTTAAAATTTAATTTATGCACATATAATTATTAAAAGCGTATTGTCACATCTAGTGCTTACTGAGCAACATTATTGTTCCTCACTAAGCAAGGGGCTTAATATAAATGATGAGTTTTTGACAAGGGATAGAATCATAAAACTGCCCTATTGTCAAACAACAAGAATATATATGTGTATATTTATGCGCATATACTTAATATAGAATATTGTATCTCTGCTTATATTCCGCAAGTGAATTAAAAGTACAGATTCTCTCTAAACATTCTAAAATGGCCTTGTAGCCTCCTCAACACTGATAATATTCATGTCATATCAAATTAGTCTCAAGTCGTATAAATTCCACGGTTGAATTCCTTGAACTTGCCTCGAATGCGCATTGATGTTCCAGCAACATCCATTAAACTCGGGAATAACTAATGCTTAAACCGAAAAGTACATTCTAGCTTAACACTTTATTTGCAACGAATACTTCTCAAATTGTTCTTTTGAGCTCAAATATGCTACTTTAGCACTTTGCTTGAATATAAGCCACAAATAATGTGTTATTCCTCTTGGATGCGCTACAATCAAGAACCAAAGCCATAAAAACGCATTTAACCTCTAAGCTAGGTCAACCCTAGCCCTTTTTCCTATCAGCGCCAAGTTAACACTACTTATTTGGCTTAGCACCACATTGGCATTAGTTAGCCACTTTGGCGCTAAAAACGCCAACTTTCTTGGCGCTAGCCCTGGCACCTAAGAAGCGCCAACTAACCTAACAGGGTCTTAGCTAGCACATCTTGGCCTAATAAGGCCTTAGCTACCGCACCATCACCTTAGCACCTTAGTCTAAGCAATAAAAGTGCTAACCCTAACCCTAGCGCCAAAGACGCCAACTTCTCTCGGCCAAGTACCTAACTAACACGCCTTAGCCAACGCGTCTGCGCTCTAGTGCGTTTCTAGTGACTAGCGCGTCCCTAGGGAAGCCTAGCACGTCCCTAGTGGCTAGCGCGCCCATAGTGGCCAATGCGTCCATATTAATGCCTAATGCGTCCCTGCCAAACCATGCTCCAGTGCGCCCAAGCTTCTCTAGTGCGCCCATAATGGCCAATGTGTCCCTAGCTTCTTTAGCGCGCCCATGGCAGCCAATGCGTCCCTAATTTCTCTAGCGCACCCATAGTGGCCAATGCGTCCCTAGCAATCCTAGCGCATCCCATAGTGGCCGATGTGTCATAGCTATGCCTAACGTGTCCCCAGTTTCTAATGCATCTCTAGCCTAGACTAATGCGTCTTGGCTCCAGCGCGTCCCTTGACTCTCCATCATGCCCTAGATGATGCATCCCTAGCCGTAGCGCCTCTAGCTAGCGCGTCACTAGCTTAGCGACTTAGATACAAGAGCATTAACGCTAATACCTTACTGCTAACTATACTATCTAATTTAAGTGTTAACTTCAAACCTCCTTGAAATTACCTTCCTAGCTCTAGTACAATTAACATTTGCTAAAAGCCATGCATATTGGTCTTACTCCTGAGGCTTTAGCACATTATCCTTTTTTTATCAAAAGAGCTAGCATATCCTTATTTGCGCTAAGTATCTAGTCCCAACTTTGTAAGCTACTTCCCTCAGAAATATACCTTTCTTCTCAATATAAGTCCAATATTAAATCTAATATGAATTCTAGTATGTCTCCTTGCTTAAGAAGTTCTCTACAATATTTGGCCTCAATTACCTCTAGGACTTATGCTAAGTTACTTCTGAGCGAATACTTAGCCACTAAATGTATCATGTTACTTCTAAGCAAGTACATGGCCACTAAAATTCCCAGACTCGACACTAATTAGTCTGATTATCAATCCAGTGAGTCGTGCAACTTGCCTCACTGACTTAGAAAGTCATTTTACTTGACGACTTAATCAAAATAATAGTAGCTAATGACTCCACTATTTCCACGAGATATCAAATCTAACACATGGGGAGATTCTCATTGGGGTATTGGTCTGGTGGTCTACGACAATCGTGGGTGGTGACACCACTTCCACGAACAAGAAGGTAACAAGTAGTGGGCGGTTATAGAGCAGTTGAGAGGATGAGGATTAGTGGTATGACAGGTCTTCCTTACTTTCCGGACACCATCCCACTACAATCTCCACAATCATCACTTCTCCAACTCTCCCTAACTTCCACGACTTACGAAAAATCATTGTGTCTCCTTCAAACTATAAATAGATAGTTCTCATTCATTCAAGAAGAGGACAATTAGTCAGGAGAAACAAACATACATAATTAGTGATTCCTCTCAGAGAATCCTTAATTATTCACACTACCTATCACACTGATACTTCTTAACCTTCTTTGCTTCCCTCCCCTAAGAGCTACCCAATCTTCTCCACCTTTTTGATTAAAACAGGACATGAACGGCCATTTCTTGGTTTAGGCTTGTCATGTTCAATTTTGATCTCTCGAACCTACTTGAAAATACGATTTTTCCGTATATTTGCTTTCATCCTAAAACAAGGTTTCATCCACACCAAGTACATAGGTTGCCTAGAGGAAGAAGGTAGAGTATCTTGGCCATAATTTATATACAAGCATTTCTTTGGAAGCTTAAGAAGAGGTTCTACTGAAAGACGTTACTTATAATTGTTGGTGAGATGAATAACTATTACATATGAATTGTATATTGTATTTTTAATTTATTCATAATTGTGGATTATACCTATAATTCTTATTTACAGGTGGAAGATACAAAAAATAAAGGAGGACAACATATACCGTCCCAGATTTGCAAGATGGAAGATTCACGGCATTTGCAAACATTTGGAAATGAATGTTTCAGAATATGAAGAGGTAAAAAATGAACTCTATTATGTAGTTTGATAGTTCATTCTACGCAGTGAACTAGAAAAGTGTTAGTATTCTCTTCTGAAGATGGAGTTCATTCTGTGGAACGAACTCTGCCTCCATGCTTGTGAAATTGGACTTCATTTTGTGGAATGAACTCTGCTTCTATGCTTGTGAAATTGGAGTTCGTTATGTGGAATAAACTATGCCTCTTTGCTTGTGAAATTGGAGTTTATTATGTGGAACGAACTCTGCCTCTTAGCTTTCCTGAGTTGGAATTCATTATGTTGTTTGAAAGTTAATTCTGTACAATAAATTTCAGGTGCTAATATTTTTTTATGAAGATTGAATTCATTGTGCAGAATTCAAAAATTTAATTTTTATTTATTTAAATTGAGTTTACATTTTGTATACCGACAAATACGCATGCACGATGCGAGTGCCTTTCCCTTTAAAAGCCTAAAAGCTGACCCGAAATAAAATTGAGATTTTAACTGCTTAGCTTGCTATAAGCTATAGTGTTAGCCATTAGGGATCACTTTATCTATAGTCTATATTTATCTACATCATAATCTGATCTATCTTATAAATAATCAAAAACATGTTTTACAAAATAAATATTCCACCTGTTTGTGTGAGGAATGAACAACTCCTAAACAAAAGTGTGTTTATAAGGCTGTACGGAGTACACTAAGGAACTGGAGGATGATTCGATCCAGAATCCAACATTTTCACTTTAGTGCCACATCTAAGTAAACGACTATGAAAGAAAATGACAATTTAACATTTAAACATGAAACGAAAGATGCAGAGTATTTTGTAAGACAGGTCTTTAATTTATTATTTGGAACGACACTGACGGCACTCATGGTTGCATTTGTAGGTAAGCCAAAAATGCTTATGGTTATAGTTGCTGAGTAGCATATAGCATTGTGCGGTTTACATTAAAAGAAGCCTTTGCAAGAAAATAATATTTTATCCAGTATTAGACCTCGTCCATCCAACATGACTTCAGTTTTTTTCCTCAATTTCAAATAACCTGCAACACAGTTAAGAGAAAAATGAGTGTTATCTCATAATAAGAGAGTTTAACATCTACAGGAAAAAATATGACATTGCTATTAAAATAGCTATTTCTAGACTCAAGATAGTAGATGTCCTATTACACTACGATGGATGTAATAAGATCTACCACATAGACATTGCAGAAAACCCCATCACAT
>JAJJMC010031210.1:20448532-20489466 GCA_023531435.1 Papaver californicum
TGATATGGATATCGTCAGTAATGTTCACAAATATCATCAGTCAATCTTCGAACCAACAGGTACGAAATTAGAACCAAATGCTAAACTGGACCAACTATACAATCTCCAACATCAAGTACATTTATGTAAAATGTTATAGTATCGAAATTTTCATACTAAAAGCTAAAACCAACTCTATAACAACTTATTTTACTGTTGAATGGAAACAAACCTAAAAGTGAAATCTCAAAAACATTCAAATAGAAAACATAAAATTCTGAACTACTGAAATCTCAAAAACATTCAAATAAAAAGCATAAAATTGGATTCAAAAACTACTTACAGATCTTCAAGAACAGTCACAACCTACAAAGCTTGCACTACTGAAGTGACTTAAATTCCAAGTCTTCAATTTATACCCTCTCTTAGACTGTCCTACTACTACCTCTATTATTACTAATATTCTGTTAGGCATCTATACAAACAACCAATGTTCACAACCTTAATATTCAATTTCAATATAACGTACTTAACTAAAATGGAGTATAGTAAAGTGGAACACAGAGGCATACGTTGCAACTATACTGTCAGACAGAAACACTATTACACTAATATTCCCACATGCATTGGTTGTGGCATCTGTTGTCATTGTTCACAAAATTAAGATTCAGATAGTAAACATAACTAAATTCTTACCTAAACTGTCCTACTACTACTATTACTCTGTTAGGCATTTATACAAACAATAATGTTCACGACCTTAAAGTTGGTTCAATCTTCCCTACTACTTACTTCATGGAGTTTAATAAAAAAAAAATACACACAATAGTTCAGATTAGTAAGAACTCAACAAGAAATTGAAGAACTTGGTACGCAAAAAAATTGAAGATTAAGGCTTGGAATTGGACCCATGTGGAAGTAGTTTTTAGTATTAGTAAGAACTCATCAAGAAATTGAAAAACTTGGTAAGCAAAAAAATTGAAGTTTAGGGTTTGGAATTGAACTTACGTGGAAGTAGTTCTTAGTTTACTTACAGTCTGTGAAGAAATCTTGACTGAGCATGGTCTGAGCAAATTCAATTAGGGCGTGGAAAGTTCTTAGCCTTGAGCATGTTCTGTGAAGTAATCTTCAATGAATCCTGAACAATCATGAAAATAACTTTGAAATCTGCTTGAGAAACTTAAAATTTGATGGAGATATGGAGTTGAATGTGTTTGTGGAGTAATCGAGATTTCAATTGAAGTGTTAGAAATTGAATTGGATAAATCTCAAATCGAAATTTCAATTGAAATTGTAAGTAGTATTTTACCCCTCAATTGTTTCAGATCTACACCAAGCTAGTAGTGGAATTAAAAACACGAAAGGGTAATTAAATCAAATCTTGTCGGACGGTTGAAAAACACCCTTTACATTACTATAGTAAGATGTGCAGCTATCACAAGGATTCATGGAAGCATATACTGTGGTTCCAAATGGTAAAGACAAATGAAAAGAAAGTTGTTTCAGCAGGAGTTCATGGGTACGAGCACTCAGATAGAACTTTTGAAAGTTACTCACGAGGAAGAACTAGAAAACTTAAGATCTAAGCATGCTGAACAGATCAAGAAGTTGAAAGAAAAACATGCCGAAGAGATGGATGATCTTGTGACCAAACAAGAAGTGTCATCTTTTGAATCAAATATGGAAAGTCTTGCTACACACTTGGCTTCAAAGAAATTTGAAGTTGATGATGTCCTGCAAGAAGGAGGAAATGAGATAGAATATTTAGAAAATTATTGAAATGATATACACTCTGATGTTGATGCACACATAAGGACAGAGACATCTGCTCAGTAAATTGTCCTTAATATAATAGTCCTCGGGTACTCCTCAATAATGAGAGATGTTATACCTCAACATAGGAGATGTGTCCAGGATAGAACTGCCCGTTATGATTAGTATAAGCACAATACTAATCATCCTCAACAACTTAACATCAAGATAATAAAAGGGAAATAAACACACAGTTACGCAAAACAAAACGAGAAGAGAAGAAAAGAGCTAGGGATAGTAGCCTGCTCTGGAGTGAGTTGAAATGAAAAATTCGTTTTTCTTTTATAGCCAAAAGAAGAGTGAAATCCGCACAATATTAAATGAGAATAAATTTTGTATTTAATCAAAAATTTAAGTGAGAAATTTAATTTAAAACGGTCAGAAAATATTCTCTCTTTAAAACAGCTTAATTCTAGCCGGGTCAGACGCCCCATATTTAAAACAAAATTTAATTCAAAAAACGTAAGTCTTGGTTGGTCCGCAGCCTCAGCCATGCCCGCAACACACACTCAGTCCCGCAGCCTTAGCCACGGTCACACCTGCACCCACGGCCACAACCGCAAGTCCGTAAGCTCCGCAAGCACCGCAATCTCCGTAAGCCGCAACCATGCGTGCTTCGGTGCGAAGCACCGCACATGTGTGAAAACTATGTTTGCTCCAACTAGCACATTGCCTTAGTCCTCCCACAACCACAAAAGCTTCTAAACCCTAAAGGCGCTCCCTTAGTTGCATTTTTTGTGGTAATAAAGAGAGGACTCATCTCTAGTCTCTCGATGTGGGACTAAAGGTTCTTCATTCACAATAGTGAAAAATGAGCTAGTGTCCCTTAGTGACTTCTAGGTCCTAAGGTCCATTCCCACCAAGACCAAAATACATTTTAAGTTCACTTTTCTCCAACATACATCACAGAAATAATTGAAGAATTCTTGTGTCGAGATTTCAGCATTGAACACAAAAGGTCATATGTGATTGAAGATGCTGGAAAACAAGAGAAAATGAAAGATGAGGAAATGAAAGATGTTGAAAATTTTGGAGAAGATGATGACAAACAAACTGATGGTCTGAATGTTGGAAATGAAGTTGATGAAGGTGTTGGTGATCAGGGGAATGCTTTTCCATATTTGATGTTGAGGAGCCTTGTACATATTTGGTTTTAAGTAATGTTCAACCTAGTCTTAATGAGGTGATGAATCAAGAAATGCCATTACAATTAACATCCAGTTGAGAAGATGCAGTTATTTCAAATGAAAAATGTGTGGATCTAGGTAAAAATTCAAAACATATTTTTTCCTTTTGTAAATGTTTATGTTAACTTAGCTTGTTAAGTTGGAGTTGGAGTTCATTCTGTGGAATGAACCTTGACTCTATGCTTGTAAAGTTGGATTTCATTATGTGGAATGAAATTTGCCTCTTAGCTTTCCTGAGTTGGAGTTCATTACGTGGAATGAAATCTGCCTCTTAGCTTTCCTGAGTTGGAGTTCATTCCGTGGAATGAACTCTGACTATTAGTTTCTAACTTTTTTCTTAATCTTTCCTTCTTCAATTATTCTTTACAGCAAGCAGCAAAGATAAAATCGCATTCATGAATGAGGAGCATATGAATCTGAATCTTATAGATTCTAAGATTCAAATTTCGTAGACTTAAATTCCAATAAAGTTGATGATGTCATTAAGAACACAGTTAGCGATATCAGTTGTACACATCCATCTTTCTCAATTGAGATGTCAGAATATCAACCTGCAGTAAATGTCGAGACAACTTCTCAAATTGTTGCAGCATTGAATGAAACTGGTCTTGGCTTATCACTAGAGCATACTTATCAAACCCTATCACAGGATGACAGATCTGGAATGACTACAAGATCCAGGAAACCTGTGAAACCCATTGGAGAAGATTATACTAGTGGTTCAAGTTTGAGCGAAATGAAGACAAAGATCAAACTTACGTTGAATAGAAATACAATTCAACCAAAAAACCAGCATCAAAGAATTCCCTTGCAAAAATTACTGAAGAAAAGAAGAAGATAAATATGAGAAAGAAAAAAAAGAAAAAAAAAGAAGGAAGAGGAAAAGAAATGTGGAAAGAGGAAAAGAAAAGAAAGCGAACCTGAATGTTTGAAGAATAAGAAAGCTGCAAATGAACCTGTAGATGATCCAACCAAAGATAAACAAGGAAAACAGAAAGATCAGGTTCAAGCAGAATCGACAAGACTCGGACTTCCAATTGAACTGAATCTTGGAAAGCTGGAAGAATCTCCATTCTACTCCAAATTCAATAAGCAGGATTTGGAAGTATTTCAAAATTTCTTCAACAAAGCTATGACTTGGTAAGTTAATCTAACTAATTTAAACTATTCATTTATAATTTGTTCTTTTAATGTCCGTTGATAGTGTCTAATGTTGTTGATTGTTTATGTTAAATTATAATTCTTTATTTGTATAATTGCAGTCAATCATCTTGGAAATCAGTTGATGATCAAAAAAATGAACTGTCAGTCCAAGGGGAAGTCATCAAGTCACTCATATTCAATGAGTACTTGGACACCACCTTGCTTTTCTACTACAGGTTCAAGAAGATAAAAGTTGCAAAAAAAAGATAAAGAGAACTTGGAGAGTCAGGACAATGAGACTCGAACAAAGTACATCAACTTTGCAATCATGGCACCAACAACATTTGTAAGTATTAGTTTTTATATTATGCAGTTAATAGTATCTAATGCACTCTAAATTACTTCTGCTTGAACAATGAATTCCAATTGTCATACTTTTTGTTGTGCAGATGGAGTTCATTGTGTAGAAAGAACTCAAATTAGTTTTTTGTTTTTAGGAGTTCATTCTGTACAATGAACTATAACTGTTAGTCCTCTGATTTGAAGATAAAGTTCATTGTGTAGAATGAACTCCAATTGTTATTCTTCTGATCTGAAGATGGAGTTCATTCTACACAGTGAACTATAATTTATCTTACTTATGAAAGCTATTCATTTTGAGAAATGAACTGTTTACTTTAGAAAATTATTTATCTTAAATTAACTGGTGATAATAAAAATTTATTTATTTTCAGATATTTTTTCATATCAAGAAGGAAGATGATAGAACAACAGAAGTTGATAACTTCATAACAAATATGCATAGCATGACTGAGAAGTTGATCGTTCCCTTGAATACTGACATGTAACTTGGTGAAGCAACATGTCCTATAGGGGAACATTGGCATCTCCTAGTATACGACATCAACAACTATGAATGACATCATTACAACTCCTTGAAAAGAGGTGAGATGGGTACATAATGCAAGAAAGATGGCTACCTACTGCACACTCAGATTGCCACTTGTACACTTGTTACTGGATCAAAAGAAATTGCAAGACAACAGTTGTTAAGTTGCAGGGACTGCTCGAAAAAGCTGAAATGGTAGAAAAGATGCATGCCAAGAGAATAAAGATGGCTTATAAGCTTCTTACTGCATCAGGTGATGAAGAGAACTTGGGAGAATAAACCAATCCAGAGTACATGAACAACGTCTTGGTAGATGATGGTACAAATTAACATCTTGGTACATGTCTAATATTGCTGAATCAACTTCTTTTTGGTTAGATGACTTTTGATAGATACTCTTATATGTTTTTCTTATTTGATGATGGTACTATTATATTTATGTGAAAAATACTATTATATGTTTTAGTAGGTACTCTGTTGGAGAAATTCCTGTAACAATGAACAAACCAAACAGAAGCTTGAAGATAGTTAAGGGTTAGAAGAAACAACAGCAGACTTCAGAAAAACACACACATAGGAAGATGGAGTCGCCTGTTCAACAGACTGCCCTTAACTCGATATTTGTCGGGTACACTCTAGAAAGAGTGTTGCTATACCACTAGTGAGGACAAATCGAATCCAGGATAAAACCACCTGATACCAACCCATCTAGCAAAAACTCGTTGGCCCGTTGCGAACTTAACAACAGAATAAGAAAGAAATTTTTTATCTACGTGCTCAAAACAAAACAGGAAGAGGGGAAAAGACGACAGGATAGTAGCTGCGTCTGGGGTAAGGAAAAATGAAATCCTTTTTATGCTTTTATAGGAAAATTTGAGAGAGGAGAATTAAATTATATTTATGAAAAAATCTTTTTTATTTAATTCAAATAAATTCTCATAAATAATGAAACAGTTTTTAATATGAATAAATTCCATAAATAATAAAACGGTAAAATATTTATTATAGGAATTTAAAATAAAAGACCATTAAGTCTTGATAGGCACACGCTGGCACATGCTGCGCACACGTCGAGCTCACGCCGTGTACTCGACGGGCACACGCCATCTCACGCAAAATCACACACAAGCATACGCAAGCCAGCGGCTCGCGTGCTTCGGTGCGAAGCACCGCATATGTGTGAGTTTTCCCACTAGCCCATTCCCTTAGTTCATATCCAATACACAATTTCTTTTCCTTAGGTGCAACCTTTGTGATAATATGGATAGACTTCATCCTTGGTTTGTCCAATGTGGGACTAACCAAGGGTTTCTCATTCACTAATAAGTGAAAAGGTGGATTTGTTATTTTCACCCACATAATGGCTAGCGACCCTTTGATCCCAGGATCAATTCTCATCAAGACAAAATATTAACAAATCATTTTTTAATTCTAACATACTCTAATATGATTAGGTACTTTAATATATTTTATCTTTTTTACTATAGTATTATTAATGAAAATATTAATTCATTCTAATGAAGTATGGAATTTCATGGTTCGTAAAAATCAATATCAATTCATCGATGATAATGAAATAAAGCATCTCATTCAAGTATAATAAACTGGATGCTACCATGATGAACTTATGTTCATTCAATTATATGAAGTACAAAAAATTGAAGTTATCTTTTTTAAAATGAAGTATATAATTTATAATGAACTGTAGAAAAAACAGTTCATTGGTAACAATGAACTGTTAAAAATAACAAATAATTAAAAAAAAGTTCATTGTTTAGAATAAAGTTCATCGTTTACAATGAAGTTTATGTTTCGTATTGAAGTGTAGAAAAATAAAAGTTCACTGTTAGTAATGAAGTAAAAATATATATATATTAACTGATGAATAACAATCCATTATTAAAAGTGACTTAAGAGGAGATGATTCAGTTTCAAGAAAATGTATAAACTGAATATTATTGTTCCGGTAAACGAAGAAAAATAACTCGGTTAAGGATCCCAACCTTGTTACAGTTTGAACACTTCATAGGCATCCTAGTCTCCTTCCAAGTATTACAAATATATTTCTGAGTTGGTCTTCCTGGTGGTGGCCTTGGTATAGGAGAAAGGATTATAGATCCAGGTTCATATACTTCAGTCTTGTCATGGTTGGGAATAGGTCGAATTATAGAAGCATAAGACTGCTGATAGTGAGATGTGCCAATATAATGATCAATATACTCCAACATCTCAGCACCATTGCAAGTAATAGCAGCAGTGGCATGAGCACAAGGGAAACAAAAAACTCGTCATCTTTGAAAAGTACAATGCATCTTCGACCAATCCACAACATGAGAATTGGGATAGTGTGCTTCATTTATATCATAACCTGACTCAGTAACACTCCATATACTGCCTATTTTAATTGATCCTTAAGTGCATCTTGAAAAATAGGAGTGAGACTATTCTTAAAAGTTTTACCAGCCTCACGCCTTTGTGACATCAACCTCATAACCTTTATCATAATCTGATCAACAAGAGCACCTACATGTATCTGTTGTAAAACAATATATATAAAATATGAATTTTAAGGTTTTAAGAAAATAAATAGATTCTTGTTTTCTTTTATGAATGAAAAACTCATTAGTCCCACATTGGAGAGTTTCCAATCTTAAGCTGTTTTAAGAGACTATATAAAATTATTAGTCCCACATCGGGGATATCACTCTTCTTAAGTAGTACTAGGTTATTATATAAACAAGCTCTTTTCTCAACCTATAGGATCAATCCAAGGAAAAATGGTTTCTCTATATTTTTGGAGAGACCAAAAGAAAAATATTTTTCTTAAAACTTGACTCACTCTGTTTTCCAAAGTTTTGCCATGTTGCTATTGCGGAGATCTGGGGAGCTTATCCGTTTTGTCAAATCGATCACTTCCAATACAAAAGAGCTAAGTATCAATAACTTTTGTTTATTTGAATTTTTCTTCATTTTGATTATTGAGCCCAATAATCTTAAGACATTATTTATATAGTAATAATCATAGTTGAATGATAAATTTAGTGTTAATCTCTGATAACTTATTTTTTTTTAGTTGTGTGCTTATCTCCTCGGAATAGAGAATTGTATATACAAATTTGAATGGAACAATTGACATTCTTACTGTATTAAGTAATTTTACTTTTCAGTGGAGATGATAAAAAAAATTGGTTGGTAAATGCCAGAATGATAGAACGTGTGCTCCAGAAAATGCATGTTTTGTCTTCTACCAGGAATGGAAAAGATTAAAAGCATTTCCATGAACAATTCAACTATCAAAATAGTTAAAGAAATAGGTAAATGATGTGCAAGGCCTGTCAAGTATGGACATTAATCAGATTATCATATCATTCTCAATATGTGCATTGCGAATTAAAACTAGTGCCAAATGCTATCTACCTAAGTTACTATAAAATGTTATTCTTGGAAATATGGTCTTGTGGTGCTTTAATTGTTAGCTTAATAGAACAAGACAACAGTAGATAAAAGGGAAAATCGTCAATGAATTGAGAATGAATACATGAGCATGTTAAATCATAATGTTGGTATAGTACCATTATATGGTGTGTCTTAGTTAGATGCAACCTAAAGGACACATAATTGTAGTTTCTTATGTTGAGAAATCCTGATAATTGTAGGGGGCCTTATGTCTCAACTGTAGGGTATAAGATGGAAACAAGTGTTTGTTTGATTTTTCAAGTAGATTCATAGAACACCCTAGACTTATATGTGCCCTACCCTTTAGACCTGAATTGTGGGGGTCTAAGGTGAGAATGAAGAGTCGACTTCTTTAGAAAATCATTGCATATGATCACCAAAACTGTAGTATGATATTTGAAAGTTTTGAAGCTAACAACATTTAACTAAAGTAAATTTTATTGTTGAGGATGTTCAGTTCTCGACAATAGTTTTTTGAGGTCGGGTTCTCACACGAGATTGAATAAGACAAAGACTTGATTTTGTGAAATTGTTGTTAGAGAATAAAGTAGGGATCTCTTGGCACATACTCACATGACTCTAAAATTACTACATCAGGAATTGTTTTCCATTATTGTCAGCATGCTACATTAGATGGATGTTAAGACATTATACATAAATGATTAGTCAAAGGTGGACAAACCTTAAGGGTTTGGTTAGCGCTAGGGGTACAAACTGATTACACCTGCATATACTTGACCTAAACCAAGATGTAAGTCAATGATCTATAAATATTATTATGTGATGATGATGAATACTAGTGATGTATACTAGTGATGTACACTAAATCAATTGAAGGTGCATATGTTTAGCATGCCTTTGTTACATGTTTTACAACCACTAATAATTTTTTGTTGTTTAAATTTTGACAGGAAATTAACATGTTGTTGAAGTGGTCTAAAGGATCAGAAAGAACCAAAATCAAATTTTGATGATATAGTTTCTGTCAAATGTGTGTTGTAAAATAGGTGTGCATGTTTCCTATTTTTTATCCTGGATAATTACAGGGTTGCTCTGATCACAGGACCAGAAAATTGGGATGCTTGAGGTAATATTTAATTTCAAATATGTGAATTATATTGCACCGACCTTTGGAGGAAGATATAATGACCGTACTAGTAAATAGTACATGTATCTTGTGTATGCCTTTATATGCTTTACAACCACTAGAAAACATGTGATGTTTGTGATTTGATTGAAAGACTAAGTTGTTGTATACAAGCATGATCCAAAAGTTCATTGGAACCAGAAGAAATTCTGACGGGAATGGTCTTTGTCAAACTCGATGTGTTTAATGTGTGTTGTAAATGTGCAGTGAATTAGGTGTACAAATATACTTGTGATCCAAGAAGAATTAATTGGATGATCTGATCAGAAATTTGAAGTACCTGAGGTACATTTTAAATTATGTATGTGCATGATACATATTACACTGACCTTAAGAGATGTTGTGATTTCAGGCTTTGGAGAATCTTAGCCTATGTGTGTACTCTCTTCAGATGTATAATTAGTTGGAAATCCTCCAACAGACATGAAGAACTCGACTGAGATGAAACCAGAGTTCGTTTGATTAAATTAAAGCATAAGTGGAAGATGAATTGCTAAATCCTTCTTTTTTTGAAGGCATTCCTCTGTGACCGAAGCCTGTGGCCACCATTGCTGAAACTCAACTGACTATGTGAGTCTAAAGTAAATGAGCAATGGAAAAGTCTAGACAAACTCAGAGAAGGCTAATTCGTTAGACACCTACTCTCTAATGAAGTGATTTTTGTAGACTTAGTGAAGTCAAGAGAAAAATCAGTGGATTCTTTGACGGAAGGATAATCTAGAGAGATAGTTTGTTATTGCATCGAGGGGGATGGGACTTAAGCTCAAGAAATAAAATTTCCATGAAGGACACTCAACCTTAGTGACTGGAGATCCCAAGATCAAGGTTCAATGAGACAACTAATTTGTGGTAATTAAAGGTATGCACTATCAAGAGAATTACATTCTCTGTCCCTCCCTATGGTGCATTGTTGTGATAGTGTGACTGCATGTGAAGGATGACTTTTAAGAAGTCTTATGAATGAAAAACTCATTAGTCCCACATTGGAGAGTTTTCAATCTTAAGCTGTTTTAAGAGACTATATAAAATTATTAGTCCCACATCGGGGATATCACTCTTCTTAAGTAGTACTAGGTATTATATAAACAAGCTCTTTTCTCAACCTATAGGATCAATCCAAGGAAAAGGGGTTTCTCCATATTTTTGGAGAGACCAAAAGAAAAATATTTTTCTATTGTTTTTCTTAAGCTTTCGCGATTTTCCTTGAGGGTTTTTTTTGGAGTTGCCAAGCTCAAGTTGAGCATTTACTACGAGTGCTAGTAGTAGGTGTAGTAGGGTGTTTTATCATGTAGGCATCCGCCCTGTGGAGGCTATAGCATCACTCTTGAGTGTAGCCGAGCGCTAATGTCTTAAGGATGGCGTGTTGAACACGTGACTTACTCTGTTTTCCAAAGTTTTGCCATGTTGCTGTTGCGGACATCTGGGGAGCTTATCTGTTTCGTCAAATCGATCACTTCCAATACAAAAGAGCTAAGTATCAATAACTTTTGTTTATTTTAATTTTTATCATTTTGATTATTGCGCCCAACAGTATCTTCTTATTATGATGAATCTGACTATTGAAAGATCCAGCAATACTTGATGAGTGTTGCCCATACCTACATCCTTTAAAGTAAGCATTTGCCCAATGCTTAGGATTGATTTCTCTTACATACTTGACAATAAACCCATATCCAATAACACACATCTCATTCAATGTTTAGCTACACTATAACAGTACCCAGTTTTAGAAAACAAAATCTATAACTTATTTGTGTCTCTCATGACTTTTTTAATAGGAAGGTTAGTCTTCAAATGATAATAAAAGTAATGAGAATTAGGAAAACCTTAGGAATACCACGTTGTAGACCATCGTGTCGATCAGTAATAAAGGTAATAGGATGAGGATCAACAATATTCTTCAAATTATCCATAAACCATTCCCAACCTTCAACATCCTCACCAGAAACTAAAGCAAACGCCAAAAGGAAAAATTATGTAGAAAACAAAAGAAAAAAAAAACTAAAATCAATATAACAAATATTTCATTGTATAAAATGAACCTCTTGGTATTTATCTTGTGCAGATATAGTTTATTGTTTGTAATTCATTCTTCCCCAGGGAACAGGGTTCAGGGTTCACCCCAAGATAGGTGATATTTTGGGAGAGTTGAAATTTGGGGTTGTTAGGTAGACCTGGTTTTATATTATACTCCCTCCGTTTCAGGAAAAGAGTTACTTTCTCTTTAAATTTTTGTTCCAACAAAAGAGTTACTTTCATTTTCAATATAACAAACTTTCAAAACTACCCTTATTATTTTAATAAATGTTATTATTCTCATTATAAAGATATATGTAGTATTAAACTTTTTATTAGGGTAAATCTGGAAATAAATTATAAAAGTTATTCTCTCTCATCTTGCCTTAACAATTGTGCAAATAGGAAAAGTAACTCTTTTCCTGAAACGGAGGGAGTATTTATTTATGAGAATAACAAGGGGGTAGTCAAATGAGAACTCTGTGGATTTTCAGAGATTTTTTATTTGAGAGACTCTCAGAGATTCTCTAGAAATCTAGATATTTCAAATGACTTCATGGAAGTGTTTTAGGTAGTATTTGTGATTTACAGAAACTAAATAGTGGATTTTTAGGGAGTTTTTGTGATTTATAGAGACAATAAATGTGATCATAGTGAGTTTGTTTTAATCATTTATTTAAAGAAAAAAATCAATTGGGGGAGCAATTCAAGAAACAACGTAGGAATTGTTGATAGCCCATGTGAGACTATTATCCAAGACATACAACCTAGTTCCAATCATTATATATAATCATCGGTGGACTGGTTTGTCCATTCTTCTTCAACGTGACACATTCTACTAAGACTACTGAAAATAATACAATATATAGTGTCCATGCATGTGTTCGTATAAAATAACCCAAATTCCATGATCACCGGAAAATTTCACACGGTACTTAATAACCCAAATTTAATTAAAAATCCACTCATTTTAGATTCCTTAAGAAAAATTATATTTTTTTCTAATAACTCGTCATATATATAGTTAAGCCAGTTATAGGTAATATATTATGGATGATTAGTATGTTAATATAGTTGCAAATGATTTATTTAAGGATAATACAACATAGCTTGATGAATCATTAATTTAAAAGTTCGATACATAAGAGAGAAAAAAAAGGCACTTGTAAAAAAATAAATCAATCAACATTAGTTTTAAAGTCTCCCATAATATCACCTATTTTGGAGAGACTTTTTCCATGCTTATTTTTGCATAAAAGTCTCTCAAAGTCTCTCAAAATTACAAACCCATGAATTTCAAGTTGATAACCAATAACATGAGCATTTAGAAGACTTTCTAGAAGTCCCTAACCAATAACAAAGAGTTTTTGAGAATTTCAGGAACTTGAATAAATTTTTTATTCACTAACAAGGGTGTTTAAGAAACTCTTTCAAAGTCTCTAACGACTAACATGAGATTTAAGATCTCTGTAAAACTCCCTGTAATTCTCAATCCACTAACCCCATGTAAAACCAGATATGAATGTATTTAGAGTTCTAGAAGCACGGTGATAAAAGATCATTTTCAAACTCAGGAACCTATACTATGTGGAACAATGGTCTAGCAGCTAGACTCTACTTGTTTATCCCTACTAGCAAAGGCTAAATATTACATTCACTATACATTATTCGTTGTCCTTTATTTGTGTCTGGAATTTAGTGTCTGATTAATATATAATATTCAATTTGTCTTTGCCATTGTCATGATCAAGAGAAGAAAATTTTGATAGAAAAAAACGAAGAAAAATAAAGAAAAGAGAATACATATGGTGTGATACATATCTTAACAAGTTTGCATATATATATACATGTAAGTGAACTGTCTGGTCCAATGGAAAGTTATGTTTAGTGGTGGGAGGAATGGGTTAAAGAGAATGGACACATATTTTACTAGGTATTCATGGTACTTTGGTAACATTGTAACATGCATAGTAGAGAAGTTGATAAATGTTTTGAATTTTTTATTAGATTGATATATTTTTTTTGTCTTTACAAATCACAAAAACTCTCTACAAATCAACTAGATTTGTATCTGTAAGTCACAATGACTCGCTAAAATACTCTCACATAATCACTAGAGGTTTCTAGATTTTTAGAGAATCTCTGGGAGTCTCTCAAATAAAAAATCTATGAAAGTCTATCGAATTCCCATTCAACTACCTCCCGTTAAAGTGGGCCACATAAGTTTTAGAACAAAATTTCCACAAACAGCACTTTAATAGCCGTTTCACTTCTTTTTTTTCATGAGGCAAACCAAATGCCGTATAGCGAAGACTTTCATCCACTCCTTCGCTTGAACGAATGGTCGATTGAGTTTGGGATGAAAGGAGTTTCCTTCTATCCATAATAGGATCAAATTTGTCAATTTTTTTATTTTAATTGAGAAACTCAACCCCGTAACCATTGCTATATGTCTTAGGTGCATAAACAAGATCCGAGTGATTCAATCCAATTTACTAAATAATCGAACAGGTTAGATGACAACAATACCCTTTTTACTTGTTATTAAAAAGTTGAGATGGATTCAACTGTTCACCAAAAACCTAAACAGGAGGCTTCTTTTCACAACCATTCTCTCAAACAAACAAAAGCCATGGCATCTACACCAGACCTAACCCCATCCTCGTCCGAACCCAACACCAACAACAAACAAATCCCCATTAAAACTGCAGCTCGTAAACTCCCTATTAAACGCAAAACAGCAGATGGAGATAATAACAACCCTAATCTTAGTCCTATTCCAGACTCTAACCCTAACCTTGCCATTACCCTTCGTGAAAATAAATCTTCTTCTTCCCCACTTAAGTTTCATCGAATATGGTCTGATTCGGATGAAATTCAACTATTACAAGGTCTTATTGATTCGACAAAGATGGGTTTGATTTTCCCTCGTGATCTTGGTCTCCTTCAATTCTCTAAAGGATCCATGTCTAAATCTTATACCAAAAATCAACTTTATGAGAAACATCGTCGATTACGTGAGAAATTTCGTGTTATTTCTGAAAGAATCACTCGGGGTCTTGATTTTTCACTTCTTAATTCTCATGATCAATCATTATTTACTCTCTCGAAACAGCTCTGGGATACTTCTTCTTCTTCACCTCTGGTGCCCAGCAATACTAAAAAAATCAAACTTGAATCTGGGGTTAAGTTTACTGCTCCTGCAATTGTTTCTTCTTCTCCCCAGAATGAGAATACAGCTGATGGTAGCGATGATGATGACGATATTGAGACTAACAGTGATGAGAACAATTTGGAATCTGGGCATGAAGAAAAAGTGAATGTGCCGAGTGTTGAGTCCGAACTTAGGAAAATGGTTGCTAAGACAGTGTTGGATGTTTTTGATCGATCACTAGACGAGGTTAGAATGGGTCTAGTTGGTCGCTATTTGGTAGACCCAGAACCATCAAGTACCAATACTACTTATGATAAAGCTAGTGCTGGTTCATCCAGACAGGAGAGAGCAGCTGAGTTGATGATTAGATGCCAAGAACAACGTGTTGCAGAATTTGATGTGTTAGCTCGCCGATTGAGGTTGGTTCTCGAGAATGATCGATAATTCTATGTTGTAGAGAAAAACTTAGTTTAAAGTTGCCTACTTATACTTTTGGTTGTTTGGGTTCTATTGATGGTTATTTCAATCAGTTTTATAGATTTTATCATACATTACTAGTTAATGAGTTGTCTGAAGGAAATTCTTTGTTTTGCTTATGAGTTACCAACCTACCGTAGTGATTGCTATTGTGGGAAAGAAACTTTGCAGTTACATTGCTTAAGACATGAATTATTTTGTAGATTTTAGTAACTCTTTGGTTACTTTCAAGGACTTAATTTTAATGTTGGATTTTCTTATCGGGAAATAGAATTAGTGTTATACTCATGGATACATTGTGAGAAATATTAGGAACCCAATTGCATGTACACCCCAAAATAACTATAAGTAAATATATGGGCAGTGGAAACCAAATTTTTTTTTTGAAAGGGATCTGGCATTATTCACAGCATATATGTATAAGTAAATGCATATGTATATGTTTCTTTCATCAGCCACCCTCCGGTAATGGTAACCTCGGTAAAATTCATACGAATATAGCACAAATTGAGTAAAGTAGTAATGCTAATTTTCTGCCAAATGTACGTTGATCCTGCTTCTAGGAGACTAGGACACTTATTTTTCTCTCCGTTTTGGGATTCTAGCACACATTCTTTAACTTTCGGGAAAGCTTCACTCCATTTGAGATTTTACATTGTTAATGAGATGACTTGCGGATGGCAAAGAAGTTGATGACAAGGTCTGTTAATTTCACAAACCATGAATCTGTTATAAGTTTCTTCTTTCCTTCAATAATATGTGAACTGTTAATTTCACAAACCATGAATCTGTTATAAGTTTCTTCTTTCCTTCAATAATATGTGAACGTACAAGTACTTAATTAATTATCTTTCGAGCAGGTTTCATGATGGTCAGCAATCTAATTCCTGTGTCTGCTCTGCTTAGCATCTTGCTCATTTGGTATTAAACATTAGAAATTAAGACCGCTTTTAGCTGCACTACTTAGTTTCAAATATATCAAACATTTCCACCTCTTGATTCAGATTCCCTGTCCAACACATTACTCACCTTATTATGATAGTTATTAAGTAAACCATTCTACCATGTAACTCATAGCTCCTGCTAGCAACCGTTAGAAAACAGTGTCTGTTGGGGTGCGTGTGAGCACATAAAAGCAGCTCGTTCTGAATCTCAGAATCTCATTCGGTTAAATAATAAATACAGAATTGAATTAGTACCCGAACTAGCATCGTTGTTACTCAGTAAAATACGGAAAAGAACCTTGGTCAGTGATGAGATCTGAGTTTATCTTTCGGATATCTATGTCAGAGGGGTTCCTGGACATGCACTTAACCAGACACAGCACTCATTCCTTCTCTCAGAATCATAACTGTATTAGCCTTGTCAGGTGGCTCAAATCAGGTCTTTGTGCTGTAGCCATTGTGTCATTTCCTCGACGTTATTAGGAATTTATACTTCATCTCTTTACTCCTCACTCCTTTTGGACTGACACTCGAAAACCGGATGAGAATGAGATGGGCACATGTTATGCTTGATTCAAGCTACTCAAGTTATGTATGGACCTTCAATTTCTGTTTGAAATTCTCAAAATCTTAGCAAATTTATAGAATTTTCAGCTATTGTGCACAGAGGTTATCCCTTCGGATTCTATAAGCAAGTAGAATTCAGTACGTGATAGTACATAGTTTTGGATGGAGGGTTTACATTCATTACATTGGAATTAAACATCAAGCATGATTCATAACTAGTTTTGCTTACTGTTACCCTTCACCATTTCAACTTGGAAATCAGCCATGGTTGTCTTAGGCAAATAAGCAAGAACTTTAAACCATTTATCACCTTCCCCTGATTGTAGTCACATCCTTCGTGCTTGTTATTATATGATCTTCTGTTTCCGAAATTAGTTGCTCAACTAGTTGTTGAGGTGTTAGTTGTTCGTACATTGCCTATGGTGGCTTCATGGGGCATATTTCATTGGCAGTCTTGTATTTAATTGCTTCTTTATATCGTCTGTATATCCAAACTGTAAGCTGAAATTCTTTAGCCTTTAACTTTGTTTTCATTGGTAGTCTTGGATTTTCTTTTCCTGTTACTTTGGCTGTATATTGTAGCTTATGTTTTAGTGAAGGAGGTTTTTTCCTCTCACTCTTCGAACTCATGGTTTGATTGTAATCTGATTTTAATTTCTGACTCTGTCGAGTTCGACAGCAAGTCAATTAAGAAAATTTTGCCTGCTCTAACAAAGAAAAAGATTGCATACCACTTCTTCTGGATATGAATTAAAATTGCATTATCATGCTGGACAAAGTTGTTGTTTCATGTTCTGATGAAATCACTTTCAAGAATGTATGCAGACTACAGAGAAATCAGACGGAAGGAGTAACAACAACTTCATAGGAAAATGGGATTAAAAAGAAAAGGAAGAGCAGTCAGACTTCGGATGATGTGGTGTTTAAGTAGTTGCCGTGGTGATCCATCTTCATCTCTTTCTTTCTTGACAAAGCGACTGCAAAAAACTCCTTAATACCCTTTACTGAAGAACCCTCCAGACCTTCATCTTCTCTAATGGCATTTTTAACCTGGTCATTTTGAGGGCTACCCAAAACCAATTTGGGGCTACTATTTTAAACTTATCCCATAGATGTGACTATGGGATAACCTAGTGATATGTAAAAATATTTAAATACCCTCTCAGTAATCAAACAATTACCATTAACTCTTTCATTAATAAAAGATTATATCCTAAACCTTTACCATTCTCACTTTCTTCTCTACCGATTCTCTTTGTTTTTTCTTCTTCTTCTCTTGTTTTAAAACTATCGATTGTGGCAGAATCCAATTCATCGTAAACCAATTCGTCGTCGTATTACAATCTAAAGATGGCAAGAAAAAAGCAAACAACCCGTCAACCTGTTAATACTAACTGGTCGAATTTTGTCGAGAGACTAAGAAATAGAGAGATCGTTCAAGAACATAGTGAAGAGCACGAAGATGATAACCTAGAAACGGAGACTGATTCCGACAATCAGACTCTCCAGAACTTTGTAATGGCTCCAATAAGGTAAGGGTTTACCATTATTTGTGTTTATTTTGCTTCAATCGAATGAAATCGTTAATAGAATATCTAGGGTTTTAGGTTATTTGTCATAATCGGTTTAACTACCGATTATGTTAGTATTCTTCATTGCTCATGAACATCATGCACAATCGGCGTTATGTTTAGTCATTAACTACCGATTATATTCCTGGACCAAAATTTAGGCATAATCGGTAGTTTCGCATAGGGTTAAATTCCCGATTATAAAGTTAGTGATTCCTCCAAACATACTAAATAATCGGTAGTTATATTTTGACATTGACTACTGATTATATTCCTGGACCCAAATTCACACATAATCGGTAGTTTCGTATAGGGTTAAACTCCCGATTATGAAAGTTAGTGATTCCTCAAAACATTGACCATAATCGGCAGTTATATTTAGTCATTAACTACCGATTATATTCCTGGACCCAAATTTACACATAACCGGTAGTTAATTTTTTTGTATAACTACCGATTGTATGTGTGTCCATAGCTTAGACTTTTCTGTTCCATTTTTTATGTACAATCAGTAGATAATGTAGAACCCGAGCTACCGATTATGCACAATCGGTAGTTACTTTGTTTTTTTGACTACCGATTATGAACAATCGGTTGAGTTTAATGTACTTTGTCTACCGATTATGTAGTGATTAAACGGTGTCTTGTTGGAAATAATTGTTATTTCTTTTGTTTTTTTAGAGAAAGGCGATCTAAGCATTCCCACGATACAATTCTTTCGGGGCCTCGTCATGAAGGGGGTAAGAAAGTAACTGCTAGTGCAAGAAGACAAAAGAGCGCTAGCGGAATTGTTATCACCGAAGGAACTCAACCAAGTGTTCCAAGAAGTAGAAACCAAGAAGAAGGAGAACCAAGTGCTCAACAAGATAGATACCAAGATGAAGGAGAACCAAGTGGTAGACAAGGAGAAGGAAGTGGTACAAAGAAGCCAGTTAAGAAGAAAGGAGGACACAAGGTCCCCGCCTCTTTGAAGATGAAGGGTAAACAAGAAGGCCAAATCCCTGGGTTACCAAGAGATGAAGGAGATCTATTATTTGGGTACAAAGACTCTTGGGCGAAAGAAATTTACTCAACTGAGGTAATAATTATAAAACACCATTCTTAACATATTGTGTTTTTATGCGTAGAAGTGTTAACTGTTATTCTAATTATTTTTTAATTCGTCGTGTATATTATGACCATTCTGATGCGGTTCGTCTACTCAAACCTATGGTTGCACCAACAAAGATGAAAGATTGGCCGTTAGATGGTGAGTGTGAACGGTTCCAGCAAATTATACTGAACTCGGGGTTATCTACGGCTGCCGAGAATTCAATGTTACATCATGACCGGGTGTCGATATCAGCCTTCATGGAGAGGATGTATCCTGATACCGATACCTTCCACATGTCGTGGGGAGAGATGACGATCACCCCCAATGATGTGGTTCAGATTCTAAGTCTCACTGATCATGGTACAGCGGTGAAGTTTGATTATGTGAAGTAGTTAAGCTGGGAACAACTTTATTTTTACACTGAGAGGTGCCTAGGTTGGGATCGAGCAACATCCGACGAAGAGTTCCAACAGTGATTTCCTTACAAAACCAGACAGTTCAACATGGTTCAACTGATGAAAATGTTCAAAGGCACCAAGGCTAAAAAAGAAATGAACCCAGAGTTTAGCGATGACCAGGTCGATGCTGCAGCCACTGCATATCTTCTCTGTGTTTTGGGATGTGTCATTTTCCTCAATGCTAGTGGCAACCGGGTCGACGCCAACCTTCTACAACTTTTCCATCCTCTCAACAAAGTTCGTGACTATTCGTGGGGCACCGCATGTCATGCGTTCTTGATGGAAGAGTTGAGAAAGGCATCGATGGAATTAACTAGCCAAATTGCCAGGAACGTGAGCCTACTACAGGTATTTTGGTAACTCTATTGATGGTTTGATTGTAATTTATTTTTTCCTCTTTTAAAAACCAAATTTCTCATACTTGGTTTGATATGTACACTAGACATGGATCTATGACCACTTCCCGTCCCTCGAGTTGGCCAAAGAGAATCCGGCATGGGAGAAAGGAACACCCCGAGGAACAAAATACATCTTTGACAACAACCATTCAAGGTCTAAAGAGCAGGAGTTGATTTCCTTGAAGAGGAAATCAGACTCGATGGCGTCCAAAGATGTATGCTTTGATCCATACAGGGAAAACCGAGCTAGTGGTCATATAGCGGGAAGGTCTGAGTTGTCGTTTTACTATGGAACCTTGTGGCATCCCACTGGATATGTCATGTACAATGCCACAAGGGTGATGCGTCAACTCGGTTATGTCCAAGAAGAATCTTGGAGTCACATGCGGGGTAAGTTCCATTTGGACGTCGAGAAATCTATTTGTGGTAAGGACTCTATCACAGTATTTTACTCTGATAACCCATCCGTTGAAGATTGGATAACATGATGGAATCTATGATCAACGAGGGGAGACCTGTCAACCGAGGTGATGAAGTAGATCCACGCTATATGGTATGGTACCGGCAGCATTCTCATCTTCATGTGATCCGTGAAGATAAAGGAAAGACCACCAGGGTGTCCGAATATACTTGTATCATCAAAGACAAACCCTCTGGTTACGAGAGGCTGGTACGTAATGTTATTTCCTTTTGATTTTAGTATTATGGCTCAATATTTTAGATAATAATCGTTTGATTGTTATTGCCTAAAAACAGGAAAAAAAAAAGGTTTGCATTTTTCTCAAAGAAGATTGGGTGCATAAATGCGGGAGTGCCTCCATCAATTGAGAAGATGATGAAAGAGCATAAAGACCTCATTGAAAACATTGATAATGAAGCCTATGCTAGCAGGTTTGGGGATAAATCTGCGAATAAGCCTAAGAGGCTAGCAGCAAAGCCGACCAAATGATCTCGCGGTTCATCGAGTGTTGATGCTGAAGCAAATGTCCCTGGGGGTGAAGCCAATGCCGCTGATGCTGAAAGATTGTTAGCCCCTGGTGCTCGTCGTCCTCGTACCAAAACCAAAATGCCTAGAAGTTAGATTTTGGTTGTTTACTTATGGATATGTCTCTGATGTTTAACATTACTGGTGTTTAACTGTCTAACATTTGAAAGGATTTTATGTTCTTTTTGTGAGTTATCAATTGATTTGCAAGAGATTTATTTTTAACAAGTTATTTTGTTCAAATTTTACATTATAATCGGTAGATAAGTGGTTTGCAACACCTACCGATAAAGTATGTTCATCAATAATCGGTAGATAACAATCTACCGACTATGTTAGTGTAATACAATCGTTAGATAAATATCTACCGATTACACTTACCCCAGGAACTGCCTGTTCCTGGACACATTTCGCACTATAATCGGTAGTTTAAAAGAAAATTAAACTACCGATTATGTATTTTCAAAATGTTGGAATTTTGATAATTTTTTCGATTTCCAATTTGGGGCAACACATTATAATCGGTAGGTTAAAAAACTCTTATCCTACCGATTATGCATGTTCAAAATATTGGAATTTTGATAATTTTTTCGATTTTCAATTTGGGGCAACATACATAATCGGTAGTTTAAAAAATTCTTAAACTACCGATTATGCATTTTCAAAATGTTGGAATTTTGATAATTTTTTCGATTTTCAATTTAGGGCAACATACATAATCGGTAGTTTAAAAAATTCTTATCCTACCGATTATGCATTTTCAAAATGTTTGAATTTTGATAATTTTTTCGATTTTCAATTTGGGGTAACATACATAATCGGTAGTTTAAAAAATTCTTATCCTACCGATATTGCATGTTCAAAATGTTAGAATTTTGTTAATTTTTTCGATTTCCAATTTGGGGCAACATACATAATCGGTAGTTTAAAAAATTCTTAAACTACCGATTATGCATTTTCAAATTGTTGGAATTTTGATAATTTTTTCGATTTCCAATTTGGGGAAACATACATAATCGGTAGTTTAAAAAATTCTTAAACTACCGATTATGCATTTTCAAAATGTTGAAATTTTGATAATTTTTTCGATTTTCAATTTGGGGCAACATACATAATCGGTAGTTTAAAAAATTCTTAAACTACCGATTATGCATTTTCAAAATGTTGGAATTTTGATAATTTTTTCGATTTCCAATTTGAGGCAACACATTATAATCGGTAGTAAATATATTTGTTAGATTACCGATTGTAATAATCGGTAGATAATGGTGATCCTAATACCTCCGATTGTTAATATTCGTACGAACTTAGTGTACATATTTTCTATACACTCTTGTTACACCAGGCCTCAACGGCTCTTTTTTTAAAAAAAAAGAGTCGTTAAGACTCTAATCTATATAAGGAGGGTGACCTCTTCTCATTTATGAACCTCCAATACATTTTAACTCTCTAACAACGAAGAAATCATCGTATAGATTAATGGCTCAACCGTTCACGGTAGAAGAAGATTTATCGCTATGTAGGCGCTATGTGCAATTCTATCCGAGGCGAGGAGAAGAACGTATAGCAAAATGATGTAATGAGTATGAGTTATTTGGATAGTGTTCACGAACATTTTTGTATTGACACCGGTAACCCCAATAACCATAATAAAGCTGATCTTTTTTGTCAATTTCATTGTATAGGCAGAGAAGTTGATCCATTTGTGAATATAACTTATCTTGCCAATCGATAATGTTTGAGGGGTGAAACTAATGATGAAGTTATAGCGAGATCTCTCGAGGAATGACAACGTTGGAAACGATCAAATTACCGTTACGAAGTTCATTTCAATATCATTAAGGTGATGGACAGATTCAACCCGTTTAAGGTTCGTCCACGCCGCTTAAGCTGAAGAGAATTTTCCAAGACAATGTAAAATAATAATTAATATAATAATAGTGTAAAACGCCAGGTTTATAAACAGAAACCAAAACCTAATTCTTCTTTTTCTCTACCTATTCAAGCCTCTTTTTCTTCTCATTTCCTTCTCTACCTCTACCTCTACCTATTCACGACTAATACAACCTCCTTTTCCATTTCTTCTCCTCTACCGATTCTTCTACTCCCTTTACTCTCATTCTCCATTGAAAATGACTCCAAAATATTTACCTAAACAATCAAAGAATGTAAAGGAAAAGATGGTGATAGAGGAGTCCAAAATCATTGAAATCAATTCGTCAACCAATTCCGATGAACTTCCCCTACGACCAAAAAATGTTCCTACACAATCAAAGAAGGGAAAGAAAAAGTAAGTTACATCCAACTTTTATGTTTTTAGTCATTACTTTGAAGAAATCATGATAATTCTTATTTATAATTTTCTGAAACAACGCATAATCAGTAGAAATTTGGCGAACCTTATCTACCGATTGTGCCTCGAGTTCATCATTCCTGAAGAACATCATGCACAATCGGTATGTATTGCATAATTTTATCTACCGATTATATAATCGGACATCTACTGAAAACACGCCCTACTGATTGTGTGTAATCGGTTGATATTTCATAATTTTAACTACCGATTATGTGCTTTTGTTTATTTTTATAATAGCTATTGTGTAGTTAGTTAATAATCAATGTTTGGGTATGTTAATTAGGGTTATGGATGAAGATGAAGGTCTTACTCCGGCTCAAAAGGATGAATTGCTTTCTCGCCCTCTTTTCAATTTGCCGAAAGGAGTTTCTGATGTACAAATATATCAAATGATGCTGGATGATCCGGATTGGTCACAAATGATGAACGATCCTGATTCTTAGTGGAACAGTACTGACAATCCCCTCAACTTCGATGAACTTCTATCTTCGGATGAAGGATCTGAGGCAGAAATGACTCGAAGGATAGAGGCCGATCCGGATTTTGATCCTCGACTCTTTTTCAGGGAGAAAGACTTCTCATGCATAAACCCATACTACAACGAAGCTGGAGAGTACATAGGTCCAGTTCAGGATGATGAAGTTGTTGCTGATGCTAAGGGGAAGGAGAAGAAGAAGAAGAAGAAGCGGGTTGAAACTAGGACCAAGTCGAGAGTAACAAGGAGTGGAAGAATTTCATGAGATCAATGAGATTGATCACTTTGAATTTCTATGATGTGTTTTGTTTCGTTTTTTTCGGATGTTTTTAGTTTTTTTGAACAAGTTTAATGAACAATACGTAGTAAGTTTATTTGAACAAGTTTTTCTTCGGATGTTGAAATAATATTATGAAGTTAGATGTTAATTACAATCTACATAATCGGTAGATAACTATGTTTCTAAACTACCGATTAAATACAATCGGTAGTTATTAATTTTCCGAACTACTGATTAACCATAATCGGTAGTTATTTATGTTCACTAACTACCTATTATGGCAAGAAAAGTCCTGGACAAAAACACCATTATAATCGGTAGATAAATTTGATCTTTAAACTACCGATTACAAAGGTTAAAATTTTAAAGTTTAATTCAATTCTGGCTACAATCGGTAGATATGAATTTTCAATTTCTACCGATTGTGAAAGATGAAGAGTTAGAAATTTTATAAGTTTTGAGAAATTCATTTTTGGGGAGACACCTATAATCGGTAGTTATGGTACTCCATCAAACTACCGATTATGAAATCAAAATCCAAAAAAAAAATCTGGGAATTTTGTACAATCGGTAGGAATAAAAATCACAAGCCTACCGAATGTACAAAACTATAACTCAAATAAATCAATCTAAAACACTCTCAATTTCTATTCCAAAACTATAACTCAAATTCATCATCTAACACTAACTATAACCAAATTAATTACCTAATTAATCAACATTAACACTAATTAAGTAAAAATAGATTAGCCATTAAAGAATATATATGGATAAATGATGTATTGTTATTACTTTACAATGATCTTATTTTGTTTTATTAATAGCCTAAAATTAATTTTGGGTAGCCCTCAAAATGGCCAGGATTTTTAATCATCTCTTTTACTTTAAAAGCTTTCTTACTCATTTCAAGTTCTTTCTTATTCATAATTAAATTTATTACTCTCACCACATCTTCATGTTCAACTTCGTTTCTATTCCTTTTCGCCAATTCAACACAAACCCCCATTTCTTCTTCAAACAACTTTGAATTACTAAGTTGATCAGCTGCAACTGGAACCCCAAAACTCAGACTTTCTAAAACTGAGTTCCATCCACAATGGCTCAGAAATGTTGATGTACATTTATGAGATAGAATCTCTAATTGAGGTGCCCACTTTCTTACTAGTAATCCTTTTGTTTTTCTCCTTCATCCTTCTTTCGAATCCTTTAGGTAACCATTCTGATCTAAATTCATCATTTATATCAAAACCTAAGGGTGGTCTAATAACCCAGATGAAGTTCTTGTCTCTTTTGTAATCCAATTGCTAATTCCATTATCTGTGATCTAGAAATTGTATCTTGAGACCCAAATGAAATATACAAAACTGAACTGTTTTCATGATTTCAAGCCATTGAATAATATCAGAACTGGTTGTAATGATATTAGATTCACTGAGTGCTAGTGAATAATCACTGACAGGTCCACCTGCCCAAACAGAGTTTTGACCCAGTTTTGACTTGAAATAAGACAATCCTAATTGGTCAAAGTTTTCAATTGTGTTTATCAAGAAACAAAGACGAAATATCATTACCAGTTGCTTGGAGCTGCAGATTCGATAACTGGGATCTCCGAAACTTAATTTTTTGGAGAAAACGAGGAACTAAAATTTCCTCAGAATCTTTCTGATGAATCTGAGGTTGATTTATCCAAATTGAATAAAGTGATGAAACTGAGAAATTGAAAGAGGTTTAGTGATCAAGAATGGAGCATTTTGCCATTAAAACTCAAGAACTTTAATACAGAAAGTTTCAGAAACAAGACAAAAGATTCATTGCTTTCTTCTGACTTTATACAGGATGTTAACGTACACTTTCTGTTAGCATTTAATGCTGCTAACGTTAACATCCTAACAGACAATATACACTAACGTATACATTGCTAGCTGTACTAATTGGTAACCTACACTCGGTGTAAGATTAGTTGATTTCTGATATTTTTGACAGAACTACTTCTGTCTATTACTACCCCTCAAACTGAATTGTGCAGGCACAGACTGTACATTTAGTTTGTCCCTTAGCTGAATGAATCTAGGCCCTGAGAAGCTTTTGGTAAAGATATCAGTTGTTTGATCTTCAGTGGATATGTACCTGACTTGCAATGAGTTTGAAGAAACTAATTCTTTGACAAAATTATAATCAACAGAGAGGTGTTTCATTCTTGTGTGAAACACTGGGTTGTTGGTATAGGAGATTGCACTTATATTGTCACACAGTATACTAGGTACTGTTGGTAAATACACATCCATTTCTATCAGTAACTTCTATAGCCGTTGTATTTCAGCAGCTGTGTTAGCTAGACTTCTATATTCATCCTCTGTGGATGACCTTGCAACAATTGCCTGTCTCTTGCTTGACCATGAGACTGGATTGGAGCCAATAAAAATGGAATAACCCCATGTACTCCTTCTTGTGGTTGCATCTCCTGCCCAATCAGCATCTGTGAAGCCAGTTATCCCAAGAACTCCCTTTCTGAAATGAATCCCATAGTCTAGAGTACCTTTAACATATCTTAGTATTCTTTTTGCTGCAATAAGATGAGTCAGATGTGGTTTTTGCATTGCCTGACATACTTGGTTGACAACAAATGTTATCTCTGGCCTTTTCCATGTCAAGTACTGTAAGGTGCCAACTAGTGACCTGTATTTGGTTGGGTCTGTCAGAACTGGACCAAGCTCTTTTGTTCCTTCTGAGGCAGCTGGTATTGGTGAAGCACATGGCTTTGCTCCACCCATGTCATTATTTTTAATTAAATCTAGTGCATATTTTGTTTGAGAGAGAAAGATTCCTGACATATTTCTTTTAATCTCCAGACCAAGGAAATAATGGAGATCTCCCAGGTTCTTGACAGGAAAATGTTCTTTAAGCTTGTAGATGACATTCTGACAGTAAGATAATGAGTTTCATGTAATTAAAATATCATCCACATAGACTAAAATATATGTGAGTCTTTGTCCTTGCTTCTGAATGAAAAATGATGCATCAGCTGTTGACAATTTAAAGTCATAGGACAACATCACCTGTTGAAGCTTTGCATACCAAGCCCTGGGTGCTTGTTTTAAACCATAAAGAGATTTATGTAGTCTACAGACATAATTGGGTTTGTCTTTATCTATAAAGCCATATGGTTGTGTCATGTATATGGTCTCATCTATCTCTCCATGTAGAAAATCATTACTCACATCCAACTGAGTGATATGCCAATCAAATTGAGCTGTTAATGCTATTAGAACTCTGTTAGTGCTGGACTTTGCAACTGGACTAAATGTTTCAGTGTAATCCATCCCCTCCTTCTGATTATACCCCTTTGCTACTAACCTGGCCTTGTATCTATCTATAGAACCATCAGACTTATACTTAATTCTAAAGACCCATTTGCAACCAATTAGATTCATTGAAGAATTATATGGTACTTTTGACCAAGTTTTTGCATTTTCTAAGGCAGTGTACTCTTCTTCCATTGCTGATCTCCACTTAGGATCCTTGTTTGCCTGAGTAAATCATGTTGGAGTTGAGGAAGTAAGCAGTACTTGCATTGCACTTGGTAGGTTATGTCTTGTTGAATATACTTTTGGCTTTTGAATTCCTGATTTCCCTCTGGTGGTCATAGAGTGGTCATTACTGAAAATTCGACATTGAGAAGATGTGTGAGATTGGGAAACATCTGTTTGAGTGTCCTGTGATGATGTGACAGGATAGTGCACAGATGTAGTTGGTAAAACTGTATTTGGTGGTGTAAAGGTATAGTAGTGGGCTTTCTGAGAGGAAAAATAGTTTCTTTAAAAAGAACATGTCTTGAAGTATAGACCTTACCAGTAGTAGGGTCAAGACACTTATAACCTTTTTGATTCATGGCATAACCTATGAAAATACATGATGTGCTTCTTGGTGATAACTTTGTTACTGCATATGGTTTGAGCCAGGGAAAGCACAATGAGCCAAAAGACCTTAATAGAGTATAATTTGGTTTCTTATAAAATAGCTTTTCATATGGTGATATGTAATGAATGGACTTTGTAGGCAGCCTGTTGATGGTATAGTTTGCTTTGGAAAAGGCTTCTACCAGTAAGCATCATTAAGACCAGATTGTATTAAGAATGTTCCACCAATATCTAATATGTGTCTGTGCTTCACCTCTGCTAGTCCATTCTGCTCAGGTGTATGTGGACAGGAGAACTCATGTTGGATTCCATGCATTTTCAAGAAAGATACAAGTTACTTATGAAAGAATTCACCTCCTCCATCTGTTCTAATTCTTTTTATTTTGTAATTGATTTGTTTTTCTATGTATTGCTTAAAATCATAGAAGATTTTCTTGAACTCAGATTTATCAAATAGAGGATAGAACCAACAGAATCTTGTAAAAATCATCTATTATTACTACATAATATTTGTAGCCATCTAGTGAAATTACAGAACATGGGCCCCAAAGATCCATATGTAGCAGTTCTAAAGGAAACCTGCTTGAATTTATTAATTTCTGAAAAGCTAATTTGTGTGATTTACCTTGAGGACATTCTAAACATGAGATTGGATTTTTGACAATATTAGGAAGATACAAAGCTTTAGAGACACATTGTAATGTCTTAAAAGATGGATGAGCTAATCTTTGATGCCAAGTTTCTGATGAGACAGATGTTTGTATGACTGAATTGGCTTGTGGTGATGGTGAAGTCAAGAACTGAATGGGATACAAACCATTATTGTGTGGTCCTTGTAGTAAGATCCTCCCAGTTAGCAGATCCTTGACAAAGAAGCCAATAGATGTAAAAGTTAAAGAACAATTGTTTTCTTTTGTGAATTTATGCACAGACAATAGATTTTGAGTGGCACTAGGGACAACTAGCATATTGGATAGAGTAAAGGAGTGACCATTGCCTGATTTTAAAGTAGAACCAGAATGATATATAAACATACCTTCTCCACTAGCAGTAGTTACTTTGTTAGATCCAGTGTATGTAGAAAAATTCTGCACCTCATTTTTGTCTGGTGTGATATGATTGGTTGCACCTGTATCTGCAAACCATGGATGTTGTTCCTGTAGATGTTGGTTTGCAAACATTGCAGATAAACTATGTGTTCTTATTTCATTGTTGTTGTGAATATTTAGCCTATCCCTGCAAGATAAAGCAGTATGACCCATTCTACCACAGATTTGACATGTGACAGGATTAGATGAGTATGAATTGTTGAATCTTGAATTGTAAGAAGATCCCCTTCCAAAAGAATTGAAGTTTCTTCTGCCAGAGTTTACATATCCAGGTCTTGAATTGTTGAATCTTCTTGAATTTTTGTTATAGTTATCATGTGAATATTGAGAACCAGGAAATCTTGAGTTGTTATTCCTAAATTAAGATTTTGATTGAGAGAATGGTGCAAGAAATGCTTGAGTTGAATTGTTCTCCATTTGAGCATTGTTTCTTTGACTGATTACTATTTCTTCACTTAAAAGATTATTGTAAAGTTCTAAGCTTGATACAGGAGGGTACCTGTGTCTCATTGAAGTAGCAAAAGGTATGTAGTCTGAATTTAATGCAGCAAGTGTAACAACTACTATTTCCTTATCTGAAACTTTCTCTCCTGCTGCAGCCAATTGATCTGCTAATGTTTTGATGTCATCTATTAAACTTGATATTGACTTCTTACCTTGTTTAATTGCAAGAAATTTTGTTCTCAGATGTATTGAATGTGTAGAGGAGATTCTTGCAAACCTTTCTTCTATGTTTTTCCATAGTTGATGAGATGTTTCAGAATTTGCAAAATAAGCTATGACTGAGTCTGAGATTGTACTGTTTAACCAAAGTATAATGGTTGAATCCTCATCAATCCAGTCTAAGTATAATGGATTCTCTATTCCATTATTTTGATTTCTTGCATTAGTGTACTTTATGGACACAGAAATGTTCCATCTAGGTACTTCATAACCTTGAACTTCTTGATTACTGGAAGTATTAGATGTTTCCAGGTAATATAGTTATCTTTTTTAAGTTTGAGAGTTGTAAGGCTAGTGAGTTGATTTAATGGAATTTTTGCCATTGATGTTGCTGTTGGATTCTCCATTGTTGGAGTAAACTCACAGATCATGAATCTGTAAAGAAAAAGCACTGAGTAGATACAGACCCAAGTAGAATTTGTTTAAAGAAAAAGAATAGAGAGCACCTGCTCTGATACCATGATGAAACTGAGAAATTGAAAGAGGTTTAGTGATCAAGAATGTAGCACTTTGCCATTAAAACTCAAGAACTTTAATACAGAAAGTTTCAGAAACAACACAAAAGATTCATTGCGTTCTTCTGACTTTATACAGGATATTAACGTACACTTTCTGTTAGCATTTAATGCTGCTAATGTTAACATCCTAACAGAAAATATACACTAACATATACATTGCTAGCTGTACTAATTGGTAACCTACACTCGGTGTAAGTGAGGTGTAAGAATAGTTGATTTCTAATATTTCTGACAGAACTACTTATGTCTATTATAAAGAATTCCCATACCATAAGCACCACCAGTAACAAAAACAAAATGAAAAATCCTAAATTTCTGAGCAATTTCAACATTCCATCCAAGTATTAGATATGATACAAGGAGGAGTAATCAAATGATCAGAGATGAATTTATGAAAATGGGGTTTAAGAGAACGTAATGATTCAAGAAGATTGATAATCAGTGGATAAGGAAGAACATCAGTATTTTCAGAAATTTGGTGGAAGGTTATGATCAGAACAAGTGAAAGGTAATTCAACTAAATTTATTGTTGAAGTTTTGTTGGGTGGAAGTGGAAGTAGTTGCTGAAGCATTTGTATGTTGAGTGGTGTATTAACAATGGTTACATTATAACCAAATTTTGATTGTATTTTTGTAAAGCTAATGCTAAGTATGGGATCAAATGACCTTGTGCCATGAATGGAAATAAGATCATATTTTCTCTACTGCTTGAAGACATTTTTCACAATAACTCTAATTGTTGAAAGTGGGGATTACAATAATTTTCTGGGGAGTATATAATCCAGTGGGTGGGAGCTATAAGGTCATTTTAATATACATACAGAGAGAGTTGGTAAAAAACAAGCTTTCCTGAACAAGATGGTACCGATGAAGTTTTTCGTAGGTGCTTGTAATTTGGCATATACAGTTTTGTGACTTTAATTTTTCGGAGAAAAATCGGTTCAGTCCAAAATGGACCGGCTAGTACTGATCGATCCAATCACGGGTTTATTCAAAAAAGATGAACAGACCGTCCCATTTAAATCACTCCAAAACTCCCACACATATGATTCTTTTACTGGTCCCGTGATATTCAGTTTAGAATCCACCACTCTCAAAAATGGTTCGTGATTCCTTTCCTAGCAGATATTTTGGGGTTTTAGGCAGTTTTAGAGTGGTTTTTTAGAGGTTTATCCAGAACCAATGGAATTTATTTAAAAAATGGTTATTTTTTGCAAGTTTGACAATAAACATATGAATGGGTAATATAAACCGTCTGAAACTGAGTGAGATAATCATAGCGCGGCACATGTACTAAATTGACAGAGGAAGATTTATAGAAAATAAATCTATTATTTTATTATTATTATTTGTATTTTATTAATGTTATTTTTAGTAAAAAATAATTAATTTTCTGATTTATTATTTAAGATAATTTTAGAAGAATCTAGAAGTTTATTTTAAGAAGTTTACCTTAGGAAACAAGATTTTAGATTTTTGTTAAGTTTATGGTTTGTTTAGTAGGAGCTATCTATATAAGGAGCTCCAAAAACGAAAATTAGGAGAGTTTTTGATTAATTAAAATTATTTTATTTTCATTAAACTTGTTGAGTTTATTGATTTTGATTTTTATACATAGTTGGGTTTACCCCGAAGTCTGAAAACTAATCTTATATCTATAGTCGTTATTCGTAGTGAATTAACGAAGTCTAGATAAACCCATAGATGTTATGATATCTCTTTGAAGATCAACTAACTTCTATTAATTTTTATCTATTTTATCGGTTACTTTTCGATTCTATTCCGCTGCAAGAATTTATTATATTTTAACGATTCCGATCTGCATCATAAATGAAATTAAAAAACAAATAAAAACGATCAATTCCTACCTTTTTAGTTTCTTGGGGAGAGAGAAAGAGCGGGAAAAACCAAAGAGAAACAAAACCCTAACTAAGTTTCTACAAAATCCAACTAAACTTTTCTCAAATTAAAAACAAAGAAATATCAACAATCACAGAAAATCCGTAAAGCCGAGGCTACGAATAACCTACCAACTTTTTGTTATAATCTTTTTAGACGTTCCTTAAATAATCTTACGAGGAAAGGGAATATCAAGATAATAGGCAAGGAAATTAACGTAATATCACTTTTACTTAACTTGTAAACATTGAACAATTATAATGCGGAATTAAAAAAATGCGATGACACCAGAAATTTTGTTAACGAGAAAACTACACACTTATAAAAAAAACCGGGACCTCGTCCAGTGTGAATGTTCACCTAATTAAACTGTTGCACCTCTCGTCTACTATGCAACTTCAGACTTAGATGTGATTGAGACGGAATAGACCCTCCAAGTTACGCCTCTTCAGTAATGTTTCTTGTGCCTAAATCACTTTGAGCCAACGCCTGTGAATCCTATAACAAGTGCCTTAATTTCTTAGGAGTTGATCTCAGTCCGTCGAGAAGACTATCGCTACCATGCCTCCAACATGATGACTAGTTATAATCTCTTTTTGATTTCAATCACTGTTATGGAAATCTTCCTTGAACTTCAAATAACCTACATAACGTAGAATCAATTTAGGGTTTTATACTCAAGTATCTTTGTTGAGATTCCTGATTTTTCTATCTACAAGTTATCTAGTTTCCTAGTTTTTCCTTATATGCAACTTTTAGACAGTTCTTGAGTGATCTTACTATAAACAACAATTAACCCACCAACTTAGTTTATAGGAGATTAGTATAGGATTGGAGGGATCTGAATTATCTATTTAAACAAAGGAAAACCTAAATGTTCTAATATTATAAATGAAAATCCTCTTAACAACAACAACAGCATTAACCAAGCCTTTAGTCCCAAACAAGTTCGGATAGGTTAGAAATAAAACTCAGGTCGAAATTTCCAAAACAGAAACAAAATAAAATAAAATAAATAATAAAATTATGATAATGTTACCAACAATGCTAGTGGTAATCCAAATATTACTTATACTACTATAAATCCTAGAGGTCAAAGTCCTAAGCTCTAAGTCCTTGATCCCCGGGTTACTAAACCAGAGTCTTAGACTCTAATGTTACCCCTAAATAAACCTTAGTTAATCCTCCTAGATCATGGTTATGGTCCGTGGATCGGTAATTTCCATGCAGTTCTGTTCAAAACGAGTTCTTTGGACACATTTTGTTCCTTTAAATATCTCCACACTGCTTCCTCCCATGTTAATCTTGGTCGACCTATGCCTCTCTTTGTGTTTACGACACAACTTATGATACCAGTGCACACTAGTGCCTTCGGAGGTCTCCATCGGAGATGTCTGAACCATCTAAGTCGGTGTTGAATAAGTTTTTCCTCAATCGGAGCCACTCCAAGTTTTTCGCACACATCATCATTTATAATTCAGTCATGTTTACTATATCCACAACTCCACCACAGCATATGTATATCTGTTACACTTATCTTCTAAATGTGTTGTCTTTTAGTAGCCCAACATTCAACACCATGCACCATCGCATGTCTGATCTTCGTTATAGATTGCCTTTTGAGATTTTGCATGAATTTTTTATCACATAAGACGCCGGTCACCTGCCTCCATTTCATCTATCCCGCTCGAATCCTATGGCCAACATCCTCATCAATCTCGTTGTCGCTCTGCAGCAACGACCCTAAATATTAAAAAGTGTCCTTCATAAGTACTACTTCTCCGTCCAAAGTAACATCTCCACCCTCTACTCTAGTAAAACCGCACCTCATATACTCGGTTTTAGTCCTATCAAGTTTAAAGCCTTTGGATTCTAGTATGTCTCCACAACTCCAGTTGTCTATCAACTCCTCTCTTACTCTCGTCGATCAACACCACATCATCAACAAAGAGCATGCTCCAGGGGATCTCCTCTTGTATATTTGTTTCTTGGTACTTTGCCATACTCTTTCTCCAAGTTAATGAATACCATGTGTAGATCATTTTGATGTTCCCGGTATCTCTCCATAAGTTGTCTTGTCAGAAAAATCGCCTTTGTGGTAGTAATTATAAGCGATGCTCAATGGCTCTCTCCCAAAGCTTTATTGTATGGCTCATGAGCTTAATTTCTCAGTAAATTGTACAACTTTGGATATCTCATTTATTAATTAATATTGGCACTAAAACGCTTCTGTTCCACTCGTCTAGTATCTTGTTTGATTGGAAAATGCTATTGAATAACTTGGTTATCCAAGCTATCACTACATCTCTAAGGAATATTCACATATCAATAGGGATGTTATCAATCCCTATCGACTTTCATACCTTCATCATTTTTAATGCCTCATTTACCCCTGACTTTTGAATTCTCCGAAAAAATCGTCCATTGGTGGCATTGAAAGAGTCATCAAGCTCAATCGTGGTACTATTTGCATCCTAATTGAAAATATTGTCAAAGTATTCTCTCCATTTGTTCTTTATCTCTTCATTTTTGTAGCATACCCCTGCAAGTTTTAAAATAACAATCCAACAACTTGAACCATAAGCCAAATTAATTGGTTGCGCCAGGAACCTGTTTGGAGGAAGATTAAATTTTATTGTAATAACCTTAGGGATGCACAAGAACTGGCCGAACCGCCCATATCGGCCGACAAGCGGTTGAACCGGAGGTTTATTTAAACCGACCGTTGAATGCGGCTCGGTCCACGGTTTAGTCAATCTTAACCATTGATCTGTCGTCTCGGTTCACAGTTTGAGGTCCAAAATCGACCGAGCCGAACCGATCTAAACGACTAAATTCTAACCATTGATATTTTAGGTGTTCAATCCTAGCCATCGATATTATATAACTCTAAATCATAAAAGAGAAACTTCTCCTTCTTTCTTCTTTCTTCTTCATTTTTTCCGCTTCCATTTCTTCTTATTCCTCTTACACTCTCACAGCACGACCACATATTTATTGGGGGGGATATGAGATAAGGGTAGCGAGAGTTTGAGGGGAAGAGAAATAATGTTAATGGTTGATGTTCTCTTTTATATATCTCGGCTGATTGAAGTAGATTCCTTCCTCTAATATCAACCAGCAATACTAGTACTGGATTTATTGGCAAGAAGTGTTCTTGATGGCTGATTTAATGGAAGGCAATAGTGGTGTTTTCTGGTACCTCAATGGGTTCAGTCAAAAATTGGTGGTCGTATGGGAAGATCTTAGATGTGATCTGAAGATAGTAAAAAGCACTCTATGGAATGATATCTGAAGTTGATTAATTGTTTATTTATTTCAATTTGTAGCCATGGCATGATGCAATTTCAACAACAATAAACAATAGATTTGGGGATTTTGGATTGAAAGTGGGTCTAATTGAAGTTTTTAAGACACACCCTTGACTGTCTGAGCGTTATTATTCTCTAATCTTGTTTTTTGATTTCTAGTTTTTTCAATGATAATCATAAAGTAATTGAATTAATTGTATTCATGTAGTTTGATTAAGCTGATAATGATAGTCATATCTATTTTGTTCCTCATGCTTCTTGGACCCTCTACTATTCTAAGAAATCTTAAGAATTGAATACTTATGATAATGGTGGAATCCTAAATTCAATTTGAATTTTATGGATATTTAGTGATTCCGTGTAAATCCTAATTTAATACCTAGGTGTTCTTCGAATTTCTACCTATCCTTATAACTCTAAATCCTATACATTATTGTAAGCTTTTTAACTTAACATAACTTTTAACCTACCCCAAGATGGTAAGTCTCAGCTAACCTTAAGTACATGCTATCGCAAAAAAATTAAACTCAGATATCTCCTACGTTACCTGTAATATGTGGAAGTATCGACATAATTTTATAGAGTGACTCGGTCTGAATGCTCTATGAAGAACATAAGCCGCATGATTAATCGAGGAAATCTAAAATATAGAAGATTATAACATGAATGATTTAACAGATTTGAATTTCTATATATCCACTCATGTAGTACTTCATCAATCATAGGCTACCGATGTATCTAGACTTTAATATTTTTTATAAATATAATTGTGTATTCTACACGGCATAATACTCTTACTCTTATAAACTAACCATCCGAAAAGATTTAAGAGACTCTCTCCGCCTGAAATTGCAAGCAGGCTCTATGATTTCGATCCCTGAGGCTGGCTTGACTGACTGTGAACTTTATTAAACTCAAGGGCACTACGGAGTACGAACAAACAACGAGATACTTATTCTTCACAAGGATAAGTTGGTCAATATTTATTTCCCCTATAAATGATAACGAGATTCAAACATTTTCATTTCACTTCTCTATCTCCCTTCTGTTTTGCGAGAAAGTTATCTATTCTTCTTCGATCTACTCCACCGACTTGGTGAACATTCTCCATCGTTAACTCAGATTACTGGCTCTTCTGCATATAATTTTCAGATCCAGATTTTTGAAGTAAGTTTTCGTCGAATCTCTCTGTTAATCTTTCATCTCTCTATCTCTGTGTCACACGCACACACACATCTGATTCGTCATAGATCACAGATGAACGATTATCTTGATTTTTTGAAATGATTCAGGTATAACATGATTTAGATGCTATTAATTTCATTTTGGTTTGAGGATTGAATACATTTGATTAACTCTAAGCATTTCAGTACCAAAATCTATGAGAAAATCAGGAAGTAATCGTTTGTTAGGTATTGTTGTTCGTGTCTGTAAGTTGTTCGAAATTGATCTTTCTATTCTGTAGTTTCTTCGATTAGTATTAAGTTCCAACGATTTTCAGCGAACTAATTTTATATCGATGATGATAAATGCTTGATATGCACTTCCGTACCAAGAACATGTTATCAATGAATCTTAACAGAATTTCAGCCCTGATTTTCACTATTTCATGAATGATTTGGAAGTTTTAAGAAGAAGACAATCTTTCTGTGTATTGTTGACCTAGAAATAACAAAATCTGGTTCCTATTCCTCCGGTCATTCGTTTCGTTGAAAACTATAGGTGATTTGTCAGTAGTGTCAGTTCATTTCTGAAAAGATTAGTTTGATTTTCTTTTTCTCCTAGTTTTACTTGGGAATATCTCATATAAATATTTGAATCTCTGAGTGATCCAAATTCAAGGTTTCTGGGTTTAAAGACACCAAACACTAACCTTTCACAATTCTGTGGAAGTATGCTGTTTATGAACTCAATGTTTTAGTTTTCTGTAGAATTGTTGTTGTTACTTGTAAATGCTGTATGTTAGAAGGTGTATTTCATGTGCACATGACTACTGGGATTTGTAATAAATTGCGTATAAGTTCCTCCAAAATTAAACCTCAAAGCTCAGTTATATAAGTCAGGACTGACTCAGTGGAGCAAAAAAGCAATATATATTTTTCCAAGTTCAAGTCTATCAATAAAGTTGTTTAAGATAGTTTGATGTGAAACATGAAATGGTAAATTTGGTTTATACTTGCCAGAAATAATATTGTCAGCTAATAACTGCTATAAGTGAATTGTCTCATAGTTCTTTCTTTTTGCCGTCAGGCTTTTGAATTTGACAACTAGTACTCACTGAGAAAGTGAAAGTACATACAAGAAGGAGGATCTATAATATTAGGAGTTAGCTTATTGTGTAACCTTTGCAGAAAGATACCATCACAAGTAAGTCCCCAGATTCTTAATCTTAGTGTGAGAAGTTCTTTAAATTCTTACATTTTGGATATAAACTGTACTGCTTGCTGTCTAAATTCTTGCACCGGAAGCATATCTTCAGCCACCATAACTTCAGGTTTGAAAGGCTGAATACTACTTTAGATTACCTTGCTTTCTTATTTTCATGTAAATACAACTACGGTACTTAGGTTGTTTGTGTACTTGCATCGTTGTTGCTTCATGTAAAATTTTCTGATAACTTCATGTATCCTAAATAGGTTCTGTCTGCTCATATTTTGTTAGTTTGCAGAGGTTGGACATAATTCAAGCTACCTACATGTGAGGATGGTGGAATCACCCAAGGAAGCTGCTAGCAATTGCAAAAATAAAAGTTCACTGCTAGGTATGTTTTCTACTTCCCCTTTCTGATGAAAGAATTTCTTCCCTTAATGACCAATATTTTGACCTGTGCTGGCTTGACCAATTTGTAAACAGTCTGTAGAATAGTGTTAGAGGTTTTTGAAAATCCATTTATCAACCAACTGACCTGTTTCTGTATGTAGGCAATGTTAGGCATATGTAAGTTAATAAATCATTTCTGGAAGATGAATTGTGTAAACGTGCTTAATTTCTAAGTCTTTAGATACGGTACCAACGTGCAATGATGTATATCTGTTCTTGAAAATAGTTCTGCTATGATACTCACATTCACAATGAAACAGATGAAGAAATTGGAAAGGATTTTTTCAGTTCCTGGAAATCATTATCAGTGGCAGAGGATGATTCTATGGATTTTACCTCTCCATCACTTTCCAAGGATTCCAAGGGCAAAAAAAGCAACTTCAACTTTGACAAACTGTAAGTTATTTCAATTCGTAAGATCATGATATTTCATTTTATTAAATGAGTGATACATATTATGGAAAATGAATATAGATCCAGTTCATTTTCTAGTCTTGGGTGGTTTATCCATTTGTAATTGCACTAAATCTTACTCTCTTTGGAACCTATCTATTTTTTAATAGTGGGCTTCCTACAGAATTTTTTATTTGAATCAAACTTGTACTTACGGTTTATAAAGGCTTTTTTATTTTCACTATACGACTGATATCTCTGATTCAGTAATATGACGGAGAAAACAATATCTTCTGGACTTTACTTACGCAGCAGTGGTTTTGTTCAGGGATATGGATTTTGCTCTTGATGGTGACTTTGGAAATATACCATCATCCTTCAAAATAGGCATGCCAGATCTGGATTTCTCAAGTCCACCTAGAAGACCTGGGAAACCCGATGAAAGAAATGGAAAGGAGTTTGAGAGTGGAAAACTTGAAAACAAGCAAGACCGCTTCAGCTTCAGTTTTGATTTTAATGCGTCAGTATCTTCTTACACAAACAAATTCTTCATTTCATCGTTCTATGTAAATTGACTAAGTTAGCCAATAAACTGTCATGTGATTTTAGCATATTGTCTTAAACATATCTGTACTATCTGGCCTGACATTCAGGTTGGATAGTTTCGATTTGGATTCAAGCCCGAAGATAGAAGAAAAGAAGTCAGACAAAACTGCAAAATCTGCAAATGACCATGGATTGGATCCCATTCGTGAACATGAAAAGAATCGAAGTTCTAGGGACAACATGGCTGCAGGTATTGATGCCAGTATATAAATTAGCAATCTTACTACATTTATTCATTGAAGAGTGTGACTTTATGCTTTGATATTTTTATAGGTGGTTCTAAGAATCATGATTCCTTAAGTGATAATAATCCTTCCAAATCTACAGATGTTGGAAAATTAAAAGTGTAAGTGTCTTAATTGAAGTTCTTTTATTTGGTATTAAATGGGGTTCTTTGTGCAATGATTTTGTATTTGTTCTCTATCATATACATTTGAACCTTCAACCTGTTTGCAGTTGAAATTATAATTTTAGTCCATGCTGTACCAAACTTTTTCTAATAAGTCATCTTTTTGTGATGTTCAGGCTAGAAAGTTTTGATCTGGATTCAAGCTGGATCGAAGGAGAAAATAATTCAGACAGAAATGCTGAAACTGGCAAGGAAAAGAAATCTGAGTTCCTACATGAACATACTCAATATTCCAGAAGCAACTTGGGTGGAGGAGGTATTAATGCAAATGAAATGAATCAAAATTCTAGGGGCAACATGGCTGCAGGTATTGAGGACAGTATGTAAACTAGAAATCTTATGACATTTATTAATTAAAGAGTGTGACCTTTTCTTTGATATCTTAATAGGTGGTTCTAAGAATGATGATTCCTTAGGTGATGGTAATCCTTCCATATCTACGGATGTTGAAAAGTTAAAAGTGTAAGTTTCTTGATTAAAGTCCTTTTATTGGTATTAAATGGGGTTCTTTGTGAAATGATTTGTTTTTTTTTATCCTACTCTTTTGAACCTCAACCTGTTTGTAGTTGAAATTATTATTTCAGTCCATGCTCAAAACATTTACTAAGTCTTCTTTTTGTTATGTTCAGATTAGATAGTTTTGATTTGGATTCAAGCTGGACGGAAGGAGAAAATAAATCTAAAGGAAGTGCAGAAACTGGCAAGAAAAAGAAATCTGAGTTCCTACATGAACAGACTCAATATTCCAGAAGCAACTTGGGCGGAGGTAGCGATGCCATTGAAGGCACTGCAAGCGATACATTTCTTACACCAAAGCGTGTAACCACATCAATGGCTGAGCA
>JAJJMC010031210.1:20489476-20529440 GCA_023531435.1 Papaver californicum
AGAAGCAACTTGGGCGGAGGTAGTGATGCCTTTGAAGGTACTGCGAGCGATACATTTCTTACACCAGAGCGTGTAACCACATCAATGGCTGAGCACTCAAGAGGTGGCTCTATGAAAGATGATTCAAGAATCAACTGTTCTCCATCTGGATCTGCAAATAAGCAAAATATATATGTGGCTCATGGAGCAACATCTCCAGAGAAAGAAGGAAATATCTGCACAAAGGTGACCAACCAACTAGGTCAACAGATGAAGGGGACAGTGCCTACAGAACAAAGTTATCAACATTCTACCCAAGATTTATGCATATTGTCTGTGTCTGGTAGCGACTCAATTCAGGAGGCAGTTCCAGAGTTAACTGCAGAAAATTCCTCTGATGCTCAAGTAAAATCCACTAATGGTGGGGAACAGGATATTGGTGCCAAAATGGTGGCTGGATTGGAGTCAAACCTTGTTGATACTTCTAGCGTAGAATGCTCATCACCACTAGACGTCACAAAGCAACAGAAAATTAACATATCGGTTGCTAGAAAGTTGGATACCCAAAATACTGGTTCCACTGGGGATTCAGATACTGTTGCTTCTGCACAGGGTGATATAGTCGAAGATGCTGCTGTTGCAAGTGTCTCACGGGATTCACTCCTTAGCAAACACCATATGAAGGAAGGCAGAAGTGTGTCAAAGCATCTATTGCCACCTCTGCATAGGTCTGCTAAAGCCCTACATTTCTTTTATTTATCTATTTCCATTTATGCATCAGTTAGAAGACAGGATAGATGTTTGTTCATCATAAAAGTGGCTGAAGCATAACAAAAAGGTTTCTTGCTGCAACCTACTTTTAGACATATAGACAGAACTCGAACCTGGTAACAAAACATTCCAACTAGACTTACAATTATATGTGTTCTGAGAAGCATGTCTGGAAGGCAGGCATTAACTATCAGTTCGACTATTTATAGATCTTCTGAGGCGGTGAAATTTAAATTTGGGTGAATTAAATTCCACGAATCTATTGGTGAGGAATTAAACAGAAATTGAATAAAGATATTGACCATTAAGGCCCCATCACGCAGACGGTAAGTCCTCCTCGTCAGTGTTAGATGTGGGTGAAATAATCTAATCTTTGTGGAGCTTAGCTTACTGTGTCAACAAATTACTTATCACTTGCTTCTGTCTTCTTAAATTTACATGTGGGTGAAATTATCTTATCTTTGCTGCGCTTAGCTTACTATGTAAGCATTTTTGTTATCATTTGCTTATGCCAATGATGACTGATGCAGTGACCCCAAAGTTCATAAGCCTGCGCAAGTTGAAGAAAAGAGTGTTGGGCATATTCACTTGAAGCCTCTAAGAAAATCAGATGGAACTGGCGATCAAGCAAATACAGCAGTGGCTCCAGGAAAAAGTTGTTCCCCTAACAGCAAAAGCACCGAAACCCCGAGTTTAAATCCTGTGCATGAAGGGAGGTAGTAAATTGTTTCAGTAACCCCTTCTGGAATCAATGTTAATGTTTAGTATTTGCATGAGTCACATGATACATCTTTTCTTCTGTTTCATATGCAGGCTGCATACTGGTAACGTGAACAGTAAAGTTGTGAATCAGAGGGTTAGAGCTTCTTGCTCATCTGACACAAGAAGAAAAGCTCTGCCTATTGCACCAGAAAGTGTTGAGAACGGTATCCAACACAATATATCTGGGTAATGTTTGCCTTGAGTTTTGATTTTTCCATATTTGCAAGCGACCATGAAAATGAAATATACTGTAACTCATGTGAGAGTTATGAGTCTGACATGAGCTTCCTGCACTTCCCAATATCATCCCTCCAGCTTACTCCAGCAGAAATCTAAATCCAGCTCTCTAAAATGTGTAACTCCAAGACTTCCAGTATCAAGTATTGCACCTATTAGAAGCAACAAAAGCATTTCCTCTGCAAGAAATGATAAATCTCCTTCAAATGTTCTCAAGAAGACACCTGACAATCCTTGCTTGAAAGTTGCTAGGTATGTTTTTTAGCTGACCTTTCAGCATCCTTTCTTGTTTGTCTGTTTGGGTTATCTTAAAGTAAATTCCCTTTGATTTACATCTTCTTTTAGGCCAATGACATCCAAGAATGATCCACCACATTTCAATGTTCCAAGAGAAATAAAGCCATCAAGTCCCAGAGCAGGAAACCCAAGAGTGAGCATAAATGCAACCTCTGAGATCGTTAATTCTCTTGGTCTACAGAAGTATGGATTGTCAAGTCCATCTTTGAAGAGAAAGAAGATTGAGGTACACCTATCTAGTATTTAATTATTTTTTTACTTTCCTTTGGGATATGAACGAGTCGTTTGTAAAGGAGAACCTATATTTATTTTTTCCTGTTTATGTAGATTGTGGACCAAACAGATAAATAGTCGATAAGTTTTGAATCTTCATCGCTTTTTCCTGATCTAAATGACTCTCATAATACGTAACTTAGTTTAAGATTCCTGATGATCTTGCAGGGATTCAATGCAGATCCAGCTACATCATATCCATTGAAACGTTTTGCTGAATCACCTAAGGAGAACAGGTTGCTTGTCGAATTTTAGAATAGCAAGGTTCAATTTTTGATCAACATGATCTGAAAAAAATGCTAAAACGCCCTTTCTTGCGATATGCAGGAAACCTACCGAGGCTTCTGAAAGATTTGAAACGACATCGGTAAGTCATAGAAACACTATTTACTGAATCTGTGCGTGGTGGATGATATAAAATTAAATTATCTTCTTTGTTTCTTTGGCTTACTTGTCTATGTTACCAATACTCAGACTCTGCAGAGTAGTAGTTTCCAATCGACCTCCACAGTTGAATTCACTCTGGGTTCAAGGTTATCAGCATTCGGAGTCCCTTCGACAGTGGAGAATGATGGAATTGCTGAAAAGGCTGAAGCTTATACGAAAGAGCTTGAAGATGTAAGTCAACCCTAGTCACTTTACCCTAAATTTTTTTTGTTCTTTGATTAAATTTTAAAATATTTTCAAACGACACACTCATCCATGTCGGTCACCTATGTTTAACGTAGGTTAAGTAAGTAATTTGTTATTTTATGGACTCAACAAGTCTTCAACACATTATTAGGATGATGCATTTCCCGACAAAATCACGTGATAGTACTCCATTTACGAGGTTTAATGAGCTGCTTTGTTCCATTCAGATTTGCAATATGCTGAAAAAGAAGCATGAGGAAGCCAAAGAGATACTGGTTCGTGCTATCGTTAACAACAATAATCTGCTGATGCTGAACCATCCAGTCTATGAAGAGAAGATATCCTTTTGAGCTTTTATTTCTCATGAATACTAATCTGGACTTGCCAACCCATATATTTGAACTTGTGTTTCCTTAGTAACTAAAACATCCGTGCCGTTCAGAGGTTTGCTGCACGCAACCATCCAGTCTACGAAGAGAAGATATCCTTTTGAGCTTTTATTTATCATGAATACTAATCTGGACTTGCCAACCCATATATTTGAACTTGTGCTTCCTTAGTAACTAAAACATCCGTGCCGTTCAGAGGTTTGCTGCACGCGTGTTGCAGTGGGATCTTCAAGATTGATCTGTTGATACAACAAATGTTCCTCTGATGGTAAACTGTTTCTACTTCACCTTTCAAACATATATAAGGTTAAATTCACCTTTTTATACACTTATTTATGTGTGTATCTACTCGGACAAACTGCAGGATGTGGCAATGCTTTGGTTCGTGGACTGCTGTTGCTAATCTGCTTGCGGCAGCTGTTACTTTCTGGCACAATCATAATGCTACGCGAATTCAGAAGTGACTAATCTGAAATTATTTTCAAGACAGAAGAACTTGCTTATAATATTAATAGGAATGCATGTATACACATCTTATTGCTTACTATTCTTAGGTTAATGGGGAGTCACTCGCTCCCACAGTCCCACTAACCACTTTTAATTCCACTAGGTTACATGATTGATAAGAGTCGGCAACATTTTGTCTTCCAATTTACTTTACATTTTTAACTCATATGTCATTCTAGTCCAAAAATCTTATTTCAATTAATCCAAAGGCTTTACAGCACAAGACCCATACCTTCTCTAGCGAGTATTGAGGGTCTGTTCCTCCCTTTTGGTCTCAGTCAAATCTTGTGGCTAACAGGTTAAGAGTTTAGACATAACTCTGTCATAAGTCCGATTTATGGGGGACCGTGCACATTTGTAATTCTGAACGTTTTCAGCTTGAGCGACAGCAGGCAGTGTATTGTACTAGAGTGTCAGGCATGGAGTGAATTGCGCAACTATACTCTGTGCCCGGAAGTACCCAATGAAAGAGGCTCAGGTTTAGAGGTTCTTTACCGAGGGCTGATTTCATCCCTTTCCAGAGGTTTGCAAGTGAAGGAGTATAATGTTAATGCTAGAATTAGTAGATTTTTCGAAGTAACCAAATGTCAAATTCCTGCACCTAAAGCGGCATAGCCAATGAAATCGTTTCAAAATTTTCGAAATTTCATATTTTACTGTTAAAAGTGAAAACTGAGACTTTAAAACTAAGATCGAAATCTTCTCTCTCCCCTTTCTGTTTCCCTCTCCAGTCTCCGTTGAATATTTGAAATTTGTAACGGAGTAAAATGTTAAAGCTCCCACTTAGGCCAAGCATTATGGTGAGACGTTTTTACTTGGCTATAGCTTATTATAGCTAAGTGATAAAGAGTTTAAAAAAGTATCACTATTGTACTTGGTTATGGTTTAGTTTGTTGAGACGGATACCTGGTATCCATCAGCAGAGTTCTATATAATTTTTGGATCCACATTAATAAAACAGAAATATAAAAAGAAATAGTAGGACTCAAATTTTTTATTTTTTAACTTGATATCCGTCTTTATAGCTTGATTAGAGAAGGGATCAGATATTATCCCTCCTCTAGCCAAACCAAACTCATAAGATTATAACCAAACAATTTCCTTTACCATAGTGCTTGGCTTAGATATCCTGGTTTCAACTCTTTCCAAAGACTTTTGGAGAAAAAGGAGTAAAATGTTAGTGCTAGAGTTGGTAAATTTTCCAAATGTCGGGTAACTCCCTGTACTTATTTTACCGCTGTAATAATTCCTTTACTAAAATCCGACTCACAAAAAAGTAGCGCCAAGCCCTGTATCTGTATGTTTGCAAAATTTTGGGAAATATTAGAATCCGGTAAAAGTCAAAACTAGAGAATTTAAAATTGAAATTTCCCTCTTCATTGAATATTAAAATTTCAAAAGCCCCGAATTAGTTAATAAATCCTTCTCCCTTCTTTTCTAATTCTGAATCTGAAAACTTGAATCTTCCCTCCAAAAACTCAAATTACAAATACCACTTCCCTTTCTTATTCTCCCAAATCCATCTCAAGTTCTCCATTTCCCTTTTTTTAAATCTTGCAGAAAATGGAGTCCATCTCTAGTACTTCTGAATTCAACAACAAGGAGAATCTCGTACCACATGTTTCTTCCAAGCAAACTTCTAATCTTATGAGTGCAAAGTCTGCAATATCAAAATCTTCGATTAATATCAGGAAAAGAAATAGAAAACCACTTGAAGACATTACCCACCTTTTTCATCCATCAAATCTTCAATCTGGTTTATTGCTAGAGACTACTCTTCATCGTCTTTGTTTCTCAGATATAGTTTGCCCTTCAAATCTACCTAAGAGATCTAGATCTACCTTTGGTTTTGATCCGAACCAGAGAACCCGGTCAAGGTCCTTGAGAAAGGATTTCAGATAGTCTTTTAATTTCGGCATCATTAATCTTTATTTCTTTTTCTTAATCTGTGCTTGTAGTTCTTCATTAATCGTTGGGATTTGATAATTGAATCCGAAAAATTAAAAAAGGATTATTGGTAACGGGGACTAAATTGAAAATCAATTTTATGTTTGCTAGTATTATTTGTCTGTTTGTCTATTTAGTTTGTGCTGATGAGTTATGCGCCTCTCACTCACTAGTAAAATTCCTTATTGGGATTCATTCCTCATTATAGGAAGGAACATGTCCAGAGAGGCCAAAAGCATGCAAAATCTGATTAGGGTAGAGCCAAATAATTCACACCATTACAAGGAGCCGATAACACAAGTAGATTTATTTTTTTATGGAATGGAGTAAGGTCCACTTCTTGGGCAGCCAGAATGTTGTCTAAAATTTGCCATCAAAATACAAGGCAGCTTGAATGCTTGATTACTTGCAGCCAAATCGCCTAACAAGGGTCTCAGACTCTTAGTCTTTGGGTTAAGAGTTCTTCCACTATTCTGTACAGTATATCTTACAAGGTGAGAAATGCCAATCAGCCGGCATACTTAGGTTTTTGGATTTTGTAATGAAAGTTATGTGTGTAATATATATATGCCCCAATAAAGACTGCCTAATTGCATAAAACAACAGCTGATAGCATTACTAGCCTTCAATCTAACTAATGACTCGGTGAAAGATTGGAAATGATTTGTATACCAAGCCATCCACCAAGTTTCTTAACAATCTTATCATTATTACAAATAACTTGTAACTCATTATCTTTACCTCAAAACAGAAACTTTGGACATGAAAGCTCCCAATGGGACAATCAGCATACTACAAATAAAAGAAAAAACAAATTACAAAAAGCATTTTGAAATGGTGAACACAATTTTTTTTTGTTTCCCACAGCAACAGATGTAACATACTCTCATAGTCTCATGGTGTGTCTATCTCTCTCTAATTAAACTAACATTTTCATTTGCCACAACCTCCTGCACCCTTGTTATGAACAACAAATAATCGAAGTTCTATACAACTTCTTAGATAGAAAAGTTAATCGATGCTTCATAAGGAGAAAGAGGACCTGATTGTTGATATCAGCATGCCAAACGCTGACTCTCAAAGACAGGTTCAGCGCTGCAGTTTCCGCAGTGAAAAGCCTCATCATATTAAAAAAAATTGTTGAAGTGCATCAAATGCATTATAAATGAAGAAAGTAAAGAATAGAAGACGGTCCTGGAGCGTGATGAAAACATATTGCTGTCTTTTTCTGATAGAATTGGGTAAATATGCGGTCAGGCAAGAAGCACTAGCGAGAACCTTCTCTTACAACCAGGGCATATGTGTTCTTGAACTGCATTTCCATATCTTACAACACTATGTACCTGCAAAAGAATGACCAGTTATAAGAACGCCGTGATTACACACGTGATAAAGGCTAAGTACCAATGCAAAATAAGTAAACAACATATACAATGATGAAATTATGGGTTTAAATCTCAATCCAGAGTTGTAGTGGTAAGTGTTTCAACACTAAACAGTGGATATGATATTGAAAATGCATGACACATCTAATGTGCCACTGGCACTGATCATGAAACATCCAAATGCAGCAAGCCTTCAATTTCATGGTTGATGCTACAGTAAATTGTAAGCCTAGTTCTATAAAAATAATCTAGAAACGACAGTAAACCCGTTGGTGCAACAGTATGCTAGTAACTTATCAGTAAAAAATCAATCTTACCGAAGCAGCGCTGGGAGGAGTATGGCCACCTCCTATGGTTTTCTGTCCCGCCGAAATTTGATCCATCTGATCATTACTGTTGAATGGGGTTGTAGTAACAGTAGTATTTGTAGCAGATAAAGAATAGGGATTCATCGGATCAGAAAGAGACTGACGTACAGGAGGAGCACGCGGTGGCAAACATGGCCTTGCTGTCACAGCTAGGGCCATTGAACCTTCATTCTCAGTTGCCGCAGTGACTGAGGGTGATGGTGATAGTAACAATTGTGAATCTTTTATGTTAGAGTTAGACCCACAACCACAAGAAAGGGGAAGAAAACAATTTGGATTGTTTTCCGTTGCGCCCTCCATTCTTGGACTACTCAATTGTGATGATAAAGAAGAGGGAATGAGTTCTTTCCCGGATTTTGTTGGGGTTGAGAAAGAAAATATTGGTGGTGGTGTAACAGAGGAAGGAGAGAATGGTGGTGAAACAGATGAAGGAGAGAATTGTGGTGAAATAGAGGAAGCAGGGGATGGGGATGGTGAAATAAAGGAGGGCGAGAATTGTGATGAAACAGAGGAAGGAGGAGATGGTGATGGAGATAGAGATGAGTGCCACCAGAATGGTGAATCAGGGGAAGGAGAGATTGGTTGAATTGGAGATGGGTTCTTAGGGTTTGATGGTGAAGAAGAAATTGCACCGAGGAAGATAATATTAGTTTTTGGGTGAGATGGAGAAACAAGAGTTCTTGGTGATAAGAGAAACGATTGACTTGATGAATTCAAATTAGAGTTAACAAAAGATGACGACGACAAAGGAATTGAAATCGGACTTAACTTCATCTTCTTCTTGTTTCTTATTAATTCTTGATTATCTGGGTTATGTAAACAAGATGATAATCGTCTCTTCATAGTACTACCACATTTTGAACATCGACTTGTTAAATTTACAGACCCATTATTACTGTTTCTAAGATTAAGATCTGCTACACGATTATTGATTAGTGGATCGAGTTGATCCACTTTTGATTCCTTCTCCATTCTCTCTCTCTCTCTGTAAATTTCTTGAAGCTCTCTTCTTAACTTTCTTGAAACGATTATAATCCTACAAGATATTAGAGATAATATTTACAACGGTTACACGATTTATAGACTCAACAATTTTATAATTCTCCCGCTAATTGCAGTTTCGGTTTTGTACCGCCAGGGCTTAGTGTATAGGGCAACATTGCCAAACTCTAATCATGCCAGGCTGGGTTCAGTCATACTTGAGTCCCCCGATGATTAATAGGCCTTCTCAATGTGCTGTGAAATTTTGTATCCAGTGAAGGTGCAAACTGAAAATTCCGCAGTACTAGAATTTTAAGGCCAATTGAAGGTCAGGTCATACTGACAAGTTGATTCATTAAAGAGCAGTAGTAAATGAAATAAAGAAATCAACTCAAATTTATCAAAAAAACATGTAAACCATGTTGCATTTTCATTTTAGGATTCTGTTAACGAGCTACATACACAGACTGATGCTCTAATCCTTCTCCATACAAAATATAGAATCTACTAGTTATGATGAAAATGAAATTCTGACTATAGATTTCACTACATTCGCTTTTCTTATAATACTCCTATTACTACTGCTACCACTACCACTACCACCCAGACGTGTTAATACTACGAGAATGAAGTCACCCTTAAGCCTTCTTAGAAGCTTTCCCTGGAGATTTAGGTGGGGTAGCAGATGATTTCTCAGCCTTATCAGCAGCCTTCTTTGGTAACAAAACAGCGTTGATGTTTGGTAGAACACCACCACTAGCAATAGTAACACCAGCAAGTAATTTCCCCAACTCTTGATCATTCCTTATTGCCAAACACAGATGCCTTGGAATAATTCTTGACTTCTTGTTATCTTTTGCAGCATTTCCAGCTAATTCCAAAACCTAATCAACAAAAATTTCAGACAATATAAAAATCAGAATCTAAACAAAATTAAATGAAAACCCATAACTATAAAACTCATTTTAACCAGAACCCTTACAAAAAATTTAACTAAAAGACTAGAAATCAAACAGAGGAATTAGGGTTTGGTTTAGTGTTTTTTTATACCTCAGCAGCGAGATACTCAAGAACAGCAGCAAGATAAACAGGAGCACCAGAACCAACACGTTGAGCATAGCGACCTTTCTTCAAGTAACGAGCCATTCTTCCTACTGGGAAAGTTAAACCAGCTTTTGCTGATTTTGTTACTGATTTCTTCCTGTCACCACCCTTCCTACCTCCCTTGCCAACCTTAGCTGCTGCTGCTCCTTCCATTTTTGAACACCAAAAATTGAATTTCTGAAAACTGAATTGGAATGGAGAAGAAGAGATAGATCTAGAGATTTGAGAGTTTCTCTGAATAGCTGTGCGATTGATTGTGGTTTTGGAGAGGATATTTATAGTGAAATTCTGTTCAGAGCTCGAGTAAAATGTTGTCTTGAGATTATAATCGAACGGGTAGTTACTTGACACGTCAGTGATCCGTCTGACTTTCTAATAACCAATGATATCGGTTCACTGTGATCTGAAATACTACTATTCTATTTGCGTCTTGGATTATCTTCCGACGGTTCAGAGATGTTAACACGTCACCGATCCGTGCCCTTTTTCTCTGAATATTAAAAATTGGAGGGTAATGTTTTCGTTGTGGCGGGAATGAAAATTTTTAGCTGGGATTTGATTTTTATGTGCTAAGTGACGATTAGGTCCCTAGAGTTTTTCTTCAGGATTGTTCTAAAATCTGGTCTAGTCTGGTTTTACACCGGAGGATGTTTAGACACGAATCACACAATACAGCCGACGATGTTGATAGTGTGCACGGGTGTGTTTCTATTTTAATTGGCTAGTTATTACTCTCTTAATAATTTTATAATTTTAGTCTCACAAAGTCAAGATTATAAAGAGATTATGGAATTTCTAGACTACTTTTAATTATTTACTAATTTTATTTTTATAAAACAATTAATACTAGCAATTATCTAAAACTGTTTAATCCTATTTTAAGTAGGAAATGAAAAAGACAGAATAAAAGATACTCTAAAATTTTGAAACTTAAGATTTGTATCTAAGATAAAATTGATTGTATTTATGGAGAAACTAATTAAAGAATTTAACATTTGCAACAAAAAAAAATAGAAAGAATAAAGATAAAATGAGAAAGGTATCAATTATATTTGTTTTCTATTTAAAAGTATTTTTTATAATTTTAAATGAGACTCATTAAAAATGAATTTATATTAAAGTAAACTAAGGGTATATTTGAGAATTTTTTGAAAAAGTACGACTGTAAACATAAACAGGAAACTAGTTTGATATAGATCCTCTGTTTCTTAATATATGTTCGTTTTGACTAAGCCAAAATATTAAAGAGATCAGAGGAATATATAAAATTATCTCTACTAAATGTTGTATTATTACTAAAATTAAAAATAAATATGTTTAGCATATGAAATAATGTATATTTGGTATTTTAATTATTTTTGAAAACGGTTAAAATGAAGATCAAATACTTTTATAATTTTATTTTTAAAAGGAATGAAATATAAACAAGAAAGATATTAGCAAATTTGTTTCATAATTATATAAAAATTATTTAAGATTTTAAATTGGGTCCCATTAAAAATAAGTTTATGAGTATAAAAGATCAAAGGATATATTTAAGAGGTTATCGAGATAATACGACGATAAACAGAAGTTGGACATAATTTTAAAACTGACGAAAATAGAATAGAGGACATATATTAAGAAACGGAGGAAGTATAAAGGATGAAAATAATGAAACTGATGGAGTTTCTTTTTTTAATAACTAAAGTTGCGCCCGTATTTTGCACGTGCTTAAGTCATCCGTCTTCATGGACAGGCTGATGCAACTGCTGCTAAGGCATATAAAGTTCAAGTACCTAGCTATTTATTAGTGTGTAAAATGATCATATTAGGTCTTTCTATGAGCCGTAAGGTCGTTGTTTCAGAAAAATATTGAATCTAACAACACTATTTGATGAGTTACTCTTAGCATAAGTGGAGTTAAAGTAAGTTTTCTTGAATTAGTTTTCTTTGCCAATCTAAAAAAAAGGGTATATTAATTAAATATCCCTGGATTTTAAACTCTTCACAAATATCTTTACCACATTTTAAATATACCCCTCACCTTCTAGAAACCTTATCCCTTAAAAATAGATTATCTTAATACCCTCCCTTATATAACTTTTTTCCCTAATATATCATACATGACATTTTTTTTTCATTTCAAAAAACAACAATATTTTTTCTCCATCACTCCACCAACATTCCACCACCGCCACCAGTCTACCATGACCTTCAATTCTACCGCCACCACCACCACTAGTCCACCAACGCCACCACCGTCCCTAACACCACCACTATCGCCACCAGCCCAGCACCATTGTCGCCACCACCACCACCCAAGTTGATACAAAATTCAAAAATAAGTTAGTTCCAAATTATGATGTCAACAACTGAAGTTGACACCAAATTTTAGTGTCAACAACCCAAGTTGACATCATATCCGGTGTCAACAACCCAAGTTGATACCAAAACTGAAAATTCATAAATAAGTTAAGTCCAAATTATGATGTCAACAACCAAAGTTGATACCAAATTTGGAGATTTAGATATAAGAAGTCCAGATTATGTTATCAACAGCTAAAGTTGATACCAAAATATGGTGTCAGCAACAAAAGTTGATACCAAAAATGAAAATTCAGAAAAATAAGTTAGGTCCAAATCATTCTCTTCACCAATTTAACACCCGTTTTATTAATATGTTTGATTATAAGAAAAACTGATAACACTGGGACTAGTAATAATTCTCTTCACCAATTTATCACTATATCTGATTACAAAGAAAGTACAATTAAAGCTTAATTCAAATCATTACAGAGAGTTTTCTCAAATTCAATTCAAATTAGGAAATATGGAATTGGGAATTGAAAATATACCTTATAATACTCGTTAAGAGGTCTTAAGCTCAAAATCATCAGTTCCCTAGCTTATGAAGTGTAACACCCAACATTCTTTTATCAAATTATATAGTACTTTTAAGGTGTTTGTGGCCCTTAGAAAATTTGTAATTATATATAGATTTAACCTAAGCTTTAAGAGAAAATAAATATTTAGGTTTTTGACCTTTTCCTTTTAATCCCGGATCGTGTGGGAGATATATATGGGAGATAATCTTAAAGGAGCAAAACATATAGAAAGTAGACGCACTTCATAGCATACTATACCAATAATAAGATATTTATCAAGTAGTGCTCGGTGGTGGTAAGTGTTAAATAGATTGTTTTGTTTCTCATGGTATAATCAAATTCCACTTGTTTCAAAGGTGGTTGTTCTTTTGTTTCACGTTCCATAGGGCTTAACCGGTGAAAGTAATTCTACATAAGTAGAGGTAATTTGTGTTCGGCAAGGTCGAGGAAAATTAACTTTGTTTTTATATCAGGATAAATTTAAGATTTAAATTGGGTTATGTAGTTAATTAAATTTTAAGACTTTACAATATAAATATACAGGCTCATGTACTTAACCATACAACCGTGTAGAATATATATTGTTGGCAAATTAATTTTATTTCAATGTGTAAATCTCGTGATTAGATCTTGTTTGGCATCACATGAATTGAAGACAGTGATTAATCCATTTCATTCGTTTATAATCACCATGCTTTGTAGATCTATATCATACTCTGGTAATTATGTTAATTGTGGATGTATGCATATTTGTTTAAATTAATGAATGATACTTTTATGATTTTGTTACATGCTAGTACTGATGCTAGAGTTATATGTTTAGTAGTTGATATTCGTTGGAAGCTGCTTGATCTTGCCATAGATGAGTGTTGAACTTACATCATATATTGATATATACATTAAAGTAAATTTGTCGGTAGTTGGAGTTGGCATTTATGTTCGTGTAGGTTTAGATGACATTCAAAAGTAATAAACCACTAATGGCGACAGTGAATTTGGGTGTAAATTTGTTGAGTTATGATTGAGATGGAGGTCAAATGGTACACAACATGAACATATTAATTAGAAAATGATAACTGGACTATTTTTACTCCTTGTATAACGTGATTTGATGTTGTAAAAGAGGGTTGATAATTGATGTTGCCATACTATGTGTATGGACTAAGTTATGAACATATAATTATTATTTTATTATTTATGTAGTTGTGTAAGTATAAACGTCAGACTTATAAGATTCAAGTGATATGGCAGTAGCATCTTTTGGTGTAAGAATCTATTATGGCCTAAACATAAGTATAAGGTCTAAGCATATTGGAAATAAGTCAGGGATATGTGTTAAACCTGGACAACTTAATTTGAATTCTTAAATGGTGTAACAGGTATGCCATATTATATCATTTGTGTTATAAAATGGACAACTTGATTCGATGTTTAAATGGTTGATCCTATCACATCGTTCCTAAGCATATGTCGCTCAAACAGGCGGTTTGAGTGTGTCTCTCTGGTAATGACGTATGAGATTAGTTTCGTTACATCATTTTTTAGTGTACTTACGAATTTTACATGTATTTGGTTGACTTATCAGTGGTGAGTTGGGCATTATAGGTTTGGAAATCATAATCTGTTTGACAAAAACACAAAGTGTTATTACGCTACAACACTTGTTAAATTTCTGTTATGATATATTGATGTAAATTAATTATGATTATTTGATTTAAATATTGGGTTTGTACTGGCGTGAAGACTTAGTGAACTTTTTTGGAGTTAAACTCTCGTTGATTCTCTTTTTCAGGTGCCATTAGAGAAAGAGAAGGAGTTTGAGTGGTTCCAGTTTCGGGTGGATATCCATAATATATACAACTGAGGGTGGAAATTTACATGAAGGTTGATTGGCGCTTTTAATATTGTGCAATCTCATTAACACAACATTGAAATTCTGATGTTATCAATGAAAATAAGATCTAAAATCACTTTGTGTTGTCCGGAAGCTTTATTACTTTCACATTGGCAGTTGAAGACATAAATATCATAACACTAAAATGAAAATTGAAGAGTTGACCTCTCAAATTATCACAATATTTGTGATTCTTTTTTACGAGCTCCCAACATTAGTGTTGATTACCACTCAAAAGAATCCAAAACTAACTACAATGCAACCTAAGTCTCGTTAGGATTTAGGTCTACCACTGCTTATTCTATTAATATGAATTGATATTTCTTATCGTTTCCTGCAACTACAAATTACCTCACTCCATTAGTCCATTACTATGAATTGTTATTTCTATTTTTCCCAATATTTTCAAAGCAAAGAAAACAACAACAACGAAAAGTACAGAGGAATATTTAAAAAAAACACTAAAGAAAAGTGCTAATTTGCAGTAATTCAATGTAAAAGTAAAAAGAGGGAGAAACTGAACTTGAAGCGGGACCATCCATTTTTTTTTCATCTAATATATCCCATCGACGAGGTTCTTCTTTCATATCCATGACTTAATAAACCAATGTCTAAAGTAATAATATAATTTAATAAATCACCGTAACAACCTTGTATTGAGAGTATGAATTACACAGACAGATTAAATAGCCATTTAGCAGTTCATTGAACAGTTAAAACGTCCCTGTGCAATTCATCATGTTCTTGTGATTCTAAACTATGAACTGCCATTAAACCATTTAGCAAAAAAAAAAAATCAAATTTATGAATATAAAAGCATTGAGTGATCAAAAAAAGTTTCAATGGCTTCATGACTGGATATTACAGAAAAAGGTGCCATCTTTATTTGGTACTCAATGAAATCTAAGAAAACCATGTAACTAAATTTTGTATTTACATAAAGTTGAAGGGAGAAAATGTTGTAAAAGCAAACACGTGTTTATCTTATCCTTCATGTTCCTTTCAAATGCCTTTTGATAGCAAGAGCCTTGTTGATCAAATGGTACAAATCCTCTAGGATCTCAGGTGTAAGTCCTATCAGAAACAATCAAAATCCATACAAAAAAGCAAAAATTATTATTTAATTAAATCTAAGGAAACAAAAACATGAAACCAAAATATAAAATCATACTTACAACAAAAAATACATCTATAATATCGAAGAGAAAAAAATAGTAAGCCAATAAGAAATAACGACATGAAATTCAAATAAACTCTTGTTCCTTACCTTATTGATCGAAAAATGTAATGATAATTCAAACCCTATTCATGGTGCTCATATATTCAGTTGTTTACTCAAATCAAATTAAAAACTTGATTGGGCATAAATCCTAGCCATAAATTAATCCAAAGATAAAATCCATACTTTTTCACCTGGATAATGAAATAAGAAGAACAACCGAGTAAAAGAAAAAGTGATAGAGAAAAGAGGAGGCGACAAAGGAAAAAACATATGTTAGGGTGTACAGATAAAGGTTTATAGCTAGCCAGGGGACAAACACATCTAATTTTCTATTGGTCTAAATTTCCTCTAATGATTTCCTATTGGTGTAAATTTAGTGTGAAAGGGGATAATTTTTTTTTGTATTGTTATAAATTTTGTCTAATGAATTCATATTGGTATAAATCTTCTCTAGGCAGGACCAGAAGCTTTAGGAATTAAGCTTTGTTCAGCTTTTAACCACAACTGAGAAAAAATATTTAATGGGTAAGATGTCTAATAGAGGACATGTGCATTGCACGTGTGATAAAATAAGAATTTGATGTATTAGAAATAAAGTTTATACATTGTTACAGTGAATAAAAAGACTTCTCCAAATGACAATTGTTCTTCAACTCGTCCCGAAACAAAATGCTAACTCCATATCATATTATCGACTCGACGTTTTTATGGAGGCACATCTAGTCATTGCAACCATGAAAAGATCCTTCTTTACCTGCTATTTTTATGGGGTTTGGATTTCGTACAAGTTTTCAAAAAAATGGCAACAAATGAGAATATAAAAGTAACCAGAAAATCCTTTCGATGGGCTTACAAACTAACCCTACTTTTGCTAGTAATCATTATTCAAATCTCTGCTAGGTAGACCTTCTACGATCGCCAATGGATTTTTATATCGGGTATGGACTAGTTGTTGCAAATAAAATCATGTATCATTAGCAAAAAAAATATTTATCAAAGCATTTAATATTCATGTTAAACAAAACCTGATATATATATTTTTTTTATCAAGTAACTAGTGGTATGGCCTTATTGCAGGGGTGTGGTGGGAAACAAATGGAAGCTTTGTTCTTTTACTAAAACATGGTTGTTATTCGTTTATTAAGTTGTTCATATAGTGCATTTGCTCGTGAAATGCTTTGATGCGGTACAAACATAAAAATAAAATTGGTTGATACATGAATAATTGGAAGACCTTTTACATAAAGGTAAACTCATTGATGCTAATAAATTAGGCTAACTTTGATAAAAAATCAATCATTCTTTAACACCTCGCAGAATTGAACATTAAAGTTTTTGTGAAAATCTTGATGAAGTTATATATGAAGATTTTATAATACTCAATGTTTAAAGTGATCTAAAAAAATTTAGGCTGGATATAACTTGTGGCATTATTGAGTCTTCGAGAGTGAATTATGTTTATGAGTACGCATTTAGCATTACGAAAAAATTAGTTTCTAACTAACACATCTAATGGTTCCATTTGTTCATGTATTTTGATTTCTATGGGATAAAAACATTACTCTTGTAACTCAACTAGTTATATATAAGTGATATATATATCATACAAATCATGTCTTCGTAGGATTATAAGTTTTGAATATCAGTTATTACATGTGTGCCGAATTTTTAATGTCAAACACACATAAGTATAAAGAATTATACACGAATGAAAGTCATTCCGAATTATTGCCAGATTACAGATTTTTGACCGAATTTAAATTTTTGTCAAAGGTAATAATACTAGAACATTTGTAGTCAGAAATTTCTTTGTACGCCGAATCGCTTACTAGAATAGGGACTAGTAAGTTCTAATAATAATAAACTACAACCAATATAAGACAATACGATCTATATGAGAAATCATGTTGTAAACCTAGATTATCTAGGCCCGTCATGGTTTCAACCCATGAACCCTTATAATTTCTTAGGCCCTTATATTTTTGTTAAAGGACACTCTAAACTTTAATAAGCCAGCACTACTCACTACACTTATATGGTTATGCATTAATCAAAACTTATGGGTTACGATTATTTACATTTGACAAGCATATATATATATATATATATATATATATATATAACTCACATGTTAATCTTATTATCCACGACTTCGACACTTGATATATGCATGATTTGTATAAAGTTCACGAGTTGATATACACTTGATATATATAATTCATAGGCGGTGGTATGTCAAGTATATGTTGAACCCTATAGGTGGTGGTATGTCAAGTCTTAAAAATTGTCAATGTTTAAATAGAAAATCATATATCGAGTTTGTAAATCTACATTAGACTTTAGTTTTTAGAGTCTTAGGTTGGCATCCCTCTGTTATCATTGATTGCAAACATTAAAAACCGGAGAATTGAAGATTGAAGACTCGAGAAGTAAAATTCAGAAGAACCCATTATTGGAATACTCAAAACAGGTGTTTGGTTTAAACTCTACACATATTAAAGTGAATTTTTTAGACCTACATTAGGATAGTTTAAAAATTATAGAGATTATCTTGAATTATAAACCATTATGTTAGGTTTTGAAACTAGCCCATCACTTAACAGATTAAGTAACTAAATTTACGAGAGAATAAATCGCTGCGTAAAGGATTTGGTTTTGAAACCATCTCAGAAACTTGCAACTTTTAATGCGCATAAATTTGATATTTTTATGAAATTTTCTTTTATGTTTGAGGCATTTGTGTTACACAACTGTAACCCATGTAGGTTTGGGTTTATTTATAACATGGTTCTGGTTTGGTTAGCAAGTAGATACCTAGGAAATAAGTTAAAATTTTCCTTCTTAAAACATTAATATTCATGACTTATTTTGAGCAAGTATATTTATCTCGGGAACAAAAAATTATCGTCACATTTGGAATGTGACGTAAATTTGTTGGAATGTCCTTGAGTGTCACATACCCTCCTGTAATTGCCGCTTAATTCCAATAATATTTTTCATACTTCAAAAAAATAAATAATGACATAACTTGGTTCCCAAGCAAACCTCTAGTCTGTACACATATCAATATAGAATTTCTGAAAGCTTAAACATTCGCGCAAGGTATTAGCTAAAACTATATCTATGTTAAAATTAAGGAAAAGAAAGTACACCTTGTGTGGTAAAAAGGCTTTACTGTATTGAAACTCGAGCATTCATACATGAGTAAGTAAGTGTCACAATCTTGATATCAAACGATGATCAAGGAAGGGTTCTTTATCAAGTTCCGACGATTATGTAGGTTTTGAGTTTTGATTCACTCAATAAGCACCATTATGACAAGGTAAAAAACGATGTGTTATAATCACGGAGCTCTGCTTTAAGTATCAAGCATAAAATCCTTGATCGGTTGCTTAATAATATCCATAAAATTGGTAAAAACAAGTGTTTTGGGAAATTCCATTAATTTGGTAAACAATAAGCGTTTGAGGTTATTATTCAATAATCTTTAGAGGCCAACGTATATTTTAAATTATCTTGATAGACTAGGGAGCAACGTCTAGGTACTAACGAACATATATAAGACCATTCACGTGTGTGGCCTTGCAATAGGTTGTAAACGCATGGATATCACTGATACGAGTTATTAGATTATTAAATCCGATATAGGTTGCAATTAGGTAATGAAGCTTTCAAGTCTTAAATTATGTAGTAGATATTCATTATGGACTAGGTCCCAGAGTTTTCCCATTAGTTGGTAGCTTTCTTCCTAGCAAGGATCGTCATATATAGGTTATTAAAATAAAAACTTGGTGGGTACTTGGTACCCTCACGTTTTCACTAAGTGTTTGTATAATTTATTATGATTTACTAGTAATTGCATTCAACAAACTAGATATACAATTCACCTTATAACTTACGTGCCATCTAATAACTCATGACTACACTTCCATTCACTCAATGTATATATAACTCGCGATTATTCACGTGTTCAAACATACACCAAATACATGTATAATCTACAAGGTCGACTCTGAAGCTAGTCGAGCAAACCCTTACTTTAAGGCATTAAGTCTAGGGGCAACAAAAACTCTAAATGAGTTTTCGTTAAGGAATTATAATTATGCTTGGGTATTTTGTGATATTTAATATAAACCGACTTTTAAAAAATACGATATACTTTTTTTTGTTATGATCTATGTATATGACTTACATAAAGCCGATAGATATTTTATATATACTAATAATTAAATATTACATGTGGTCAAAATATGTTGACTTGCTCAAAGTATTGAACGTATCAGGATAACACTTTGCTATTTGCTTTGGGATTTATTGATCTCAAGGCCGACCATGATAATCGACATGTAAATCAAGGGATGATGATATAGTATTTGATTTGTATCGACATGTAAATCAAGGGCTGATGATATAGTATTTGATTTGTATATAATTTACAGCTACACATACAAAAAATTAAACATATAATACATGGATACATTAAATATATGTATTATCTATCGATATTGTACAAATTATGGGTATATATGATTTCAATGCATGTTAAACCAACAATACAATGGGAAAAACTTTTTATAATGCGTAACATGAAGTTCTCATAAGTTGGGATGAAAATCGTTACCACACTGATCTCTTTGTTCTTGAAAAATAGATTCTTTTAGGATTTGTGCAATTTTTAAGGTAAATATGAGAGAGAATATCATTTTTTATCTCTCAATATCACCCTCGATTAATATTCTAATACCAAAATTACCTTTCCATCTAGGATTCGAAAAGATGGAGATGTATCACCATTACCTCTAGGATTTTCATGGTAGTTCCAACATTATCTTCGGTAACCATTACCACAAATATGTTGATGTTATAAGAGATGTAGTAGAAGGATTCAAAAGATGATTTTTAACTTTACAAAGCTTACCTATACCCAGACAACTCTTGAGAGCTAGTGAATATGAAAAAGATTATTCACACAAGATTCTTTACAATGCATAATTAATTAAATGATTTTCAACGAAAATCTATAATTATAGAAATAAAGTATTCAACTGGAAAATACATTTAAAGTGGAAAAAAATCATAAAACATAATTTCAAATACAAATGAGATGAATTTTCTTTCTTAAACTTCAAATTTGATTTAATTTTTATGATGATGATTCTAAGATAAAACTCTGAATTGATTTTAGAAAATTTATAGGACAACAAAAGAAAATGGGGAAAGTATTTGGTGAGATTGAATTAGAGTTCGAGAAAATGATAATTATGGAATTGCACCTCATTATTTGTTAAGTATCAGTTTAATTGGGACAAAAATATAAAATGAAAGAACCTGATTTTCAAGGGGCGAGTACAATTTAGCAAAATCTTAGGAAAAAAAGACTTAGCATGGAAAACAAATATTTTAAGCCATCCCCCTCCACTATCCGAGAGTCCCACTAATAACAATATGATATCGGATTAGTAGTCATCTATGAAGCACCTATAATGATACGTGGATATTGATATTGAGTTTCGTCAATTTTTTAAAAATGGGGATACATGATATAATAGGATACTTTTATTTATTAAAAATATTTTATATAATAATAATTCATTCTAGTAAAAAAATTACATAAAATAAAAAATCTCATAAATATTAGAAGTTGGAATGTTAAAAACAAAATAAAAACTATCTAACATCTCGTTCACGTCACTTATTAATATTCTCTTCATTAAAGAGTGTCGCTTCTAGTTTTGGTTCGTCAAATGAAAAATTTACAACTTCAAGTTTCCCTACACCGTTAAGTACTGGATCAAAGCATCTCCACTAATATCTCATATTTTACTTTCTTCTTTCATATAATTTTTACTTTTTCGTGAAATGAGACGAAGATAACTATTAACAAACACTAAATCCTTAATACATTGGGGTTCAATCTTGTTTCTCATCATAGAATAGATAAAATTATATGTACTCCAATTTATAACGAAAAAATTATTATCAGATTTAAATATTTATATATAATTATATGGTATATTGATAAGTATACATAGATTTTGTATATAAAAATATAAGCCAAGTTATTGGAAGTATCCCCTCCTAGAGTATCCTAAAGTATCCTCTACCCTTTTTTTAATTATAAAAATAAGATATTTTAAATATATTATCTAGTACGTATTTTTAGATATCCAAATATCTGATAATGATACAACGCTGATACATATTGGATATTATATAGAGCCGATAGGAATACGTCACCATTTTTGAAGTATGCGTGGATAGGTAGTCACCCTCCAAAACTGTTTCCCGAAAGTAATCAGATAAAATTACCCGCGTAAAAATTAAAAACCAATTGAAATTGATTTTTTTTGTTGTTCTCTTCTCTCTCCATTGAATATTCCAGATCTGCTTCCAAATACCTACTATAATATAATTGAAATCCAATCCTTAATAAAATTTCAGTTCCCTCCCTAATGAAAACCATGATAATAAAAATGAAAAAAATAAAGAATTGAATCTTTCCCTCCAAATCTACAGAAACCCAAGTCTTCAAATACCTCCCTCTCTTCTTCATTCTCACATGTCTCTCTCTCCGAAGCTGTCCACCTCACACAAATGGAGTCTAACTCTCATAATGAACACAACAACAAAGAAAATCTCATCCCAGCCACATCTGTTTCTTCAAAGCAAACAAACCCAAGTACTAAAATCTCAAAATCTTCAATCAATATCCAAAAGAGAAACAGAAAACCTCTTGAAGATATTTTTACAAATCTCTTTCACCCATCGAACACTCAATCTGGTTATTTTATTCGCTCGACAAATACTCCAAATCTGAAGAAGAGATTAAGAGTTGTTACTACAGGTGATTCGACTCAGAAAACTCGTTTCAGATCCATGAGAAAGGATTTTAGATAGTGTGTTTCTCTTTATGCGATACTTTCGCATCAATCATACTAATTGATGGAAGCCATTTCCTGAATTATAGAAGAACAGGATTATTTCAATATGACCCAGATTGGGATTTTAAAGATTGATTTTATGTTTTAAGATCAGTATGCAATTATATTACTTTTATTTATTTATTTATTTAATTGATTGCGGATACAATTAAAAAAAATAATATGAAAATCAATAACTCATGTAGTAGCTTTTACTTCAGCTCTTGATCGAGAAACTGCCTGTTCTTGAATATCGCAATGAATTTATCGACGATATTCCTCTGTGTTACTTTCGAGCTTCATAAGTACGGAGTACAACATAGTTCTGGAAATTCAATTGCAAAATGTAATTTAGGATATGTATTGATATGCACTTCGACTACGAAATTCCTTGTTTTGGTGTTTGCCAATTATGAGTGTGTGACCAGTTACAACTGAACCTAATGATAGTGCAGAGAATGAGACTCTATCGATAGAGATGGTTCTACCTTGTCGAATAAGTATTCTAATATCTGAAACAAGGAACCCATGGCATATAGATCAAGAATATTTGCTGGCTATCTATTTATGTTCTGATTCATAATATGGATATGGTAATAATCACAAAGATCTGTTAAATTGTAGTTTCAAGTGGGTGGCACAAATCTCTACAAAAAGAGTGGACATGGCTTGCGAGGTTAGGAATGAGCAAAGAGCCTAGTTCTCAACTAGCTGTTAAATGAGCACCGGCGCTTTTTATGTCCCAGCCACAGCCAGTTAGCCCTTATGCTTCTCTTATATAGTACCGGGGTGAACAAACATAAGCGAAGCTGAGAAATAAGCTTCGATGTTTAGGAAAAGGAAGTCTTCTAATTACAAATCATCACCAGTGAAATGCATCAAACAGGACTTGTGGCCGAACTAGTCCCTGTAGTTTAGCTAATCAAGGAAATGGTAACAAAGAGTGACATATATTAATGTTGGATAAAATTCCTGTAACAATGAGCAAACCAAACAGAGACTAGAAATGGGTTATTGGTTAGAAACACAGAACACTCAGACAATCACACACACACAGAAAGATGGAGTCGCATGGTCAACAGACTGCCCTTAACTCGATATTTGTCGGGTACACCTCTAGAAAGAGTGTTGTTATACCACTAGTGAGGATAAATCAAATCCAGGATAAAACCACCTGATACCAACCCAGCTAGCAAAAACTCGTTGGCTCGTTGCGAACTTAACAACAGAATAAGAAAGAAAATAAAACTACGTGCGCAAACAAAGCGAGAAGAGGGAAAAAGTCGTCAGGATAGTAGCAGCGACTGGGGTAAGGAAAAATGAAAATTTCCTTTTTCTTTTATAGGCAAATTTGAGAGAAGAGAATTAAATTGTATTTATGAAAAATCTTTTTATTTAATTCCCATAAATTCCCATAAATAATAAAACGGTTTTTAATATTTATTATAGGAATTTAAAATAAAAAACCATTAAGTCTTGATAGGCACACGCTAGCACACGCTGCGCACACGTCGAGCTCACGTTGGGCACATGCCAGCTCACGTAAAAACACACGCACGCATACGTAAGCTCCGCAAGTCAGCGGCCCGCGTGCTTCGGTGCGAAGCACCGCACATGTGTGAGTTTGCCCACTAGCCCATTCCCTTAGTCCATATCCAATACACAAGTTCTTTCCTTTAGGTGCAACCTTTGTGGTAATATGGATAGACTTCATCCTTGGTTTGTCCAATGTGGGACAAACCAAAGGTTTCTCATTCACATAAAAGTGAAAAGTGGATTTGTTTTTTCCACCCCCAATATAGGCTAGTGACCCTTTGGTCCTATCAAGATAAATTAGGTAACAAAACAATTTTTGGAAATAAATCACTTTTTAATTCTAACAATCCCCCACATGAATGAAGAAAACGATAAATCAGAAAACCGAAAAACGAGAAATACCTTTTAAGCAATAGGTGTCCATATGGAATTGAACCTTTGCTTAGTGAGAAGTACCAGAATTACTTGATGGACAGTGAACGCGATGTCTTGAACTGCCATCGTTTGGTGTAATTCATCAATAGTTCCTTATGCGAGATATCTCCCAAGAGTGCTGCTAAGTTCACGCCGTTGTGTCCGTTTTGGCCCTGGACATATCCCGCTTCTCAGAATGCTCTAGAGAATCAGCTCAGTTCTCATAGGAAGCGACCCACTTCCTCATTCAGATAGGTGAGTTCTATCAAGAGTGTTAACTGCTACACCCCAATTCAATCTTAAATTGAAACTGTAGAACTCATTAAGACTTTACTATAAGTCATCCTCACATGTAGTCACACTATCACGTCTACACCATAGGGAAGGGACAGAGAAAATAATTCTCTGATAGTGTTTAATTTTTACCCGCCACAAATTAGTTGTCTCATTCAAAACCTTGATCTTGGGATCTCCAGTCAGCAAGGTTGAGTATCCTTCATGGCAAGTTTTAATTGATGAGCTTAAGTCCCATCCCCCTCGATGCATTACTAACTATCTCCTTGGACAAGCCTTTCGTCAAAGGGTCCGTGATATTCTCCTTAGACCTCACAAAGTCAATAGAAATAACGCCATTCGAGATTAGTTGTGTTAGAGAATTGTGTCTTCTCCGAATATGAATGGATTTTCCATTATAATTGCTATTTTTAGCATTAGCTATTGCAGCTTGACAATCGCAGTATATAGATATAGCTGGCACAGGCCTATGCCATAGAGGAATGTCTTCTAAAAATCATCTTAGCCAAGCGGCTTCCTCTCCTGTTTTATCTAACGCAATAAACTCGGATTCCATAGTGGACCGAGCGATACAGGTCTGTTTGGAACTCTTCCAAGACACTGATCCACATCTTAGAGTGAAAACGTATCCACTCGTAGATTTAGACTCCTTTGAGATTGCTATCCAGTTTGCATTACAATGTCCTTCAAGGACTGCAGGTCATCTTTCGTAACTCAAACAAAGGTTTGAAGTGTATTTTAGATACCTTAGCACTCTGAAAAGTGCATCCCAATGCTCCTATCAAACTGGTTATATTTTCTAAGTACAGATTGAATGTAATGAGATTGACTAAGACTATATCTATTAGACTCTCTTCTAATTTTCATCCCTAAGATTACATCTGAGGGACCTAAGTCTTTCATGTCAAGGTCTCATTCAACATGTTCTTAGTGGAATAAATTACATCTATGGTTGTATCCAGTATAAGCATATCATCAACATACAAACATACAATCACACAGGCATCATTGACAATTTTAGTGTAAACACACTTGTCAGATTCATTTATTTTAAAATCTACTAGAGAACGTTACATGATCAATTTTTTCATGCTCTAAAAGATTTTTTTCTATTTTAAATCTTTTGCCTCTTCTAAGCGCAACTTCATCTTCCTATAGAAGTATTGTCTGAAAAGTAGAAAGGACATCTAGGGGGTCAACACATATCATGCGAGATTCAGATTTCAAAGGAAAATAATTTTTCCAATGAACATAACATCTCTAGATTCCATATTGGTATTCAGACCAATTTCTAAAATATCAGAACTCACAACCCTAACCTTATGTAGTGTGTTCAGGATATCCTACGAAGACACAATCAACAGTTTTTTGGGTCATATTTATGTCCTCTTAGGTGGAGGGATAGAAACCTTAGTCAAGCACCCCCACATTTTTGAAGTATGCAAAATAGGGTTGTCTGCCTTTCTATAATTCATTTGGAGATATATTTGATCCTTTAATAAGTACTTTGTTCAGGACATGGCAAGCTGAGAGGACGGCCTCCCCCCACAAGTTCGCAGGTAGTCCTGAACTAATTCATGGTTTTATCATCTCCTTAAGGGATTATAATTTCACCTCTAGTTTGAACTGAGTTCAAGTCAACTAGGTCTGAGGAGTTCCAAGGGTTTAGAAATTTTCCTGAACATTTTTATTATAAGACATTGTAGCATATTTAAATTTATGCATATTTAACCTTTATGTTTACTTTCCAAATTAAATTAGGGAATGCAACCTATGCTCGCCAGATTAATCATTGAAAAACATGACCAAGTCTGTCATGTCAAACATTCAATAACACATAAACATAACAAAAATCAATTTTATTTATTTAAATTGAAGTTACATTTAATTTGTAAAAGACCCTCTGTCTTATAGCTCTTTTCTACATAGTCTTTACACTGAGTTACACTATTTTTTCTCAGATTCATAAAAACCCTTATCATCTAATATACTACAAGATACAATAATTTTACAGATGTCCGGAACATGAACAATTTCTTCAATGTGAGAGTTTTGCCAAAAAATTGAGCTTCAGCCCAACTTTGCCTTTTTTTCCGCAACCTGTGCTGCGGACGAGTTACCCATATAAAGCTTTTCTCCTTCCCCTACCTTCTGATAGGAGGTGAACACATATTTGTTTCCACATACATGCTTGGTAGCACCAGAGTCTACCCACCAGTCTCTCACATTAGTTTCCAAATTGACTTCAGACATTGTACCAAAAACTTGTTCTTGTGATTTTTCATAATAATTTAGCATTATTTTATTTTATTTCTCTATAAATAAAATTCTTACGATTTCTATAAAATATTGCCTAATTATATTATTAATATGATTTATTTATAATTGAAAATCAACACCCACGCATGCTCCACGTTAAATCATTTTTAGTGCATGATAACTATGTTTTATTATGCGTATAATAATTGTCTTGATTTTATGCATTAAATTTAGTGCATAAATTTTAGTGCACAATTACGTTTCATCAAACGTGACCTACGATTGTTAATTTGAGAGTAATAACCGTTTTAAATAATTTCAAGACATCATGCATACGATTCATATATTAAAAATATATTATGATAATAATTAATAAATCATACATGTATATTATGATTCGTCCATATTCATTTTCTGTTGCTTCCTTTAGAACGACCAAGAAAACTGCCTTCGAAAAATTCCGCAATTTAACGATAAAAGAAAAAGCTGCCTCCGAAAATTCTGTAATTTAACGATCAAGAAAACTGCCTCTGAAAATTCCGCACTAATTTTAGCAGAACGCTAAGAAATTAAATTCAAAGACCAAAGAAACAAAACATCATTTCATCTTTTATAGAATTCCACGGCTACCCCACTAATTCTTCTTCTTCGCGAATTCAACACCAAAACAAAATTCATTACGGGTAAATTTAGACAAAAGATTTGGTTTACCAACTCCTGAATCACCAATAGATAATCAGTCTTGTCTTCAAAAAATTGCCATTAATTAGAATATAAATGCCGAATTTACACTTCAATTTTTTTAATCCATTAAGGCGTTAACTTTCATTTGCAAATATTACAACATTTGCTTTTAACCTATTAATTCTCCATGTCATGAATTAAGTTTCATTTGCAAACTTTAATTTTCTGTCTTCTTACATTTCATTTGTTAAGTTCATTTTCTCCATGTCAGTGTAACTCTCGCCCAAACCCTTGCCATTAATTAGAGCAATTTCTTAAGGCTCCCATTACACATTGCAAAATTCCAGCCATAAATACCAACTTATCATAAGTTTCGTGCACAATGAATCCGTTGGATCAGCAATTTTCCCACAAACATCAAACACCAACAGTGAAACCAATGTGTCTGGACCAGGTGGTATACATTGACCTCTCTGCCTACCAGCCCCTTTTTCCGCTAAGCAATCTCTAGAGAGATTGATTTCTCTGCAACTATATCTGGATTGTAATAATTGATTTTCATTGATTTCTCAAATCCACTAATTGGTTGTAACACAAAAAAAATATTCACGGGCTGCATGCATTACTCATCATCTTCCAATTACTGCCACGTTCTCCTATTAAGCCCAAGTAGCTTAATCATTATTGTTTTTGTAACTGATCCCGTAATTGAGGTCATTTAATAAATTCATTTTATTATAAAATTACTTCTCATTCCACATGATAATCTTGTAATTAATTTATTCTTGTAATTAATTTCTCATTTTCATCATCCATTTCCCAAGAAGAACTCAAATCAGTATCCACTGAAACAGAATGAACGATCTAAAAAATTATCGAGTTAAGATTGTTGGATGAAATTCCTGTAACAATGAGCAAACCAAACAGAGACTAGAAATGGGTTATTGGTTAGAAACACAGAACACTCATACAATCACACACACACAGAAAGATAGAGTCGCATGTTCAACAAACTGCCATTAACTCGATATTTGTCGGGTACACCTCTAGAAAGAGTGTTGCTATACCACTAGTGAGGAAAAATCGAATCCAGGATAAAACCACCTGATACCAACCCAGCTAGCAAAAACTCGTTGGCCCGTCGCGAACTTAACAACAAAATAAGAAAGAAAAATAAAACTACGTGCGCAAACAAAGCGAGAAGAGGGGAAAAGTCGTCAGGATAGTAGCTGCGACTGGGGTAAGGAAAATGAAATTTTTCTTTTTCTTTTATAGGCAAATTTGAGAGAAGAGAATTAAATTGTATTTATGAAAAATCTTTTTATTTAATTCCCATAAATTCCCATAAATAATAAAACGGTTTTTAATATTTATTATAGGAATTTAAAATAAAAAACCATTAAGTCTTGATAGGCACACGCTAGCACACTGTCACAAGGGTGCACCAAATGGCTCAACACATGGCTAACTCACCCTTGTGCACCACCTTGGCTAGCCCCTTTGGCTAAATGGCTAGCCTCCCATTCTAGAATCTTCTCTCATTTGTCCTTTTTATTAGAATATTCTAGAATGGTGTAGATATATGTGGATATGTATAGAATAATCTAGAAGTAGATCTTAGCCATACATTTATAAAGATCTTAGATCATTCTCTAGAACATTCTTGGCATCCCAGCTAGTATAAATAGGGGATGCCACCCTCATTTGTAAAGCATCCAACAATCCAAGTATTCAAGTAAAGAGAGCAATACACACTTACTTCTCTCATTCAAATCATTCTCTCTTGTTCTTGAGTGTTCTTGAGCGTTCTTGAGTTTCTTGTGAGTTTTGATCTTGAGTAGTTACACAAGTTGTGTTAAACTTTTTTTGAGAGGCTTACTTATCTAGTAACGGAATTCTAGACAAGTGCCGCACGGAGTAAATTCGAGGCGAAGGACCGACCCCGTGACAACTGGTATCAGAGCCAGGTACATACTATTCTCGGTAAGATCTCTCACTATGTCTTCAAATGATGTAAATGTTGTTATCACTAACAATAATGAAAAGGTTGAGAAGACAAAGAAATAACAACGGGATAAGTCAGTGGGCAGGCCACCCTGGACAGAGAAGGACTTTGGCTTTGCTGGAAGCAAGTTATTACTGGCCAAAGATGGAGGACGATGTGGATGCCTATGTTCGGACGTGTCTGGTATGCCAGCAGGATAAGGTAGAACACAAGAAGTCAGGAGGACTTCTAGAGCCATTACCAGTGCCAGATAGACCGTGGGAGTGTTTATCGATGGACTTCATCTCTGCCTTACCCAAGGTAGATGGCTTGGGATCAATCTTGGTGGTCGTGGACAGGTTCACCAAGTATTCTACCTTCATCGCTGCACCTACAGAATGCACCGCGGAACAGGCTGCTCGACTGTTCGTGAAGTACGTGGTGAAATATTGGGGCATACCAAAGATCATAGTTAGCGATCGTGATCCAAGATTTACGGGGAAATTTTGGACAGAAGTGTTCAAATTGCTTGGGTCCGAGCTCAACTTCTCCAGAAGCTTTCATCCTCAAACAGATGGACAAACGGAGCACACCAATGCCTTATTGGAGGAGTACTTGAGACACTTCGCGAACGCTAACCAAAGAAATTGGGTGGAATTATTGGACGTGGCTCAGTTTTGCTACAATTTGCAGAAGAGTGAATCATCTGGCCATAGTCCATTCGAGTTGGCCACAGGCCAGCAACCTTTGATGCCACACACACTCGCTGGAGGATATAGAGGAAAGAGCCCTGCTTCTTTTCAATTCACCAAAAGAGTTGCATGAGAAGCACGACTTGGCCAAAACATACTTGGAGAAAGCCTCTCAGCGAATGAAGAAATGGGCGGACGAGAAAAGGAGACCCGTATCTTTCGAGGAGATGACTTAGTCATGCTGAAGTTGAACCCGCAACAGTTCAAAGCTTTTCGAAAGGTACACAAGGGACTCATTCGACGATATGAGGGTCCGTTTCGCATCATCAAGAAAGTCGGGAAGGCGTCTTATAGATTGGAGCTGCCAAGCCACATGAAAATCCATCCCGTCTTTCATGTTAGCTGCTTGAAGCCATACTATGTATATCAAGATGACGAGTCTAGAGGAATTACCAAGAGGGCTCCGTTCAATATGATTACCTCTCTAGACAAGCAGGTTTCAAGCATAGAGTCACAGACGTGTCTCAAGAGCGCGTCGAGTTTACAAAGAATATCTGGTTCGATGGAAGGATCAACCAGACAGTGAAGCCAGTTGGAACATGAAGACTTATTTTGGCAACACAAAGATCTCATCGACAAGTACAACGCGACGAGGACGTCTGCGAATTTAGGTGGGGGAGAATGTCACAAGGGTGCACCAAATGGCTCAACACATGGCTAACTCACCCTTGTGCACCACCTTGGCTAGCCCCTTTGGCTAAATGGCTAGCCTCCCATTCTAGAATCTTCTAGAATGGTGTAGATATATGTGGATATGTATAGAATAATCTAGAAGTAGATCTTAGCCATACATTTGTAAAGATCTTAGATCATTCTCTAGAACATTCTTGGCATCCCAACTAGTATAAACAGGGGATGCCACCCTCACATGTGAGAGTTTGCCCACTAGCCCATTCCCTTAGTCCATATCCAATACACAAGTTCTTTCCCTTAGGTGCAACCTTTGTGGTAATATGGATAGACTTCATCCTTGGTTTAACCAATATGGGACAAACCAAAGGTTTCTCATTCATATAGAAATGAAAAGTGGATTTGTTATTTCCACCCCCAATATAGGCTAGTGACCCTTTGGTCCCATCAAGATAAATTAGGTAACAAAATACTCTGTAATTCTTTTGGTAATAAATCACTTTTTAATTCTAACAACTAATACCCAAAAAATCTAAATCACATATTCCGAAGTCAAAATTCTCCACAATTCGATGCACTGTGATATGCCCACCAGGCCGCCAAGACCTCCGCTGTTTATAATGATTCAGCATTTGGATCGTGTTCACGTCTCTCCATACGTGGAGTGTAATAATGTAAGAGACCTCAGTTTGGATAGGGCAGAGAGAGTGATATGTTACCCCTCCTCTTGGGGACTCCTCGAGGAACTATCGAGAATTCAACATGAGACTGAAGAAAAGTGAAGCCGACCAATAAACAAAAAAATTCCTGCAACCTCGCAACAACTCTCAAATGATTTCCCAATCCCTAACGCTTCATCCCTCGTTCCCTTACACTTCTCTTACACCTCTTTCCCGCTCAAATCCTCTCCCTTCCCTCATCCCCTTCTCTACTTGTTCTTCTTCTTCGTTTCCAAGAATCACTAAACAAAACCCTAGGTTTCCAAAAACCTTTTCCTGTGCTTCCTTGTCTTCTTCTAATTCGACTACTGAAAATGAATTTAACTTCGAATTGGAGCGTTTACTGGCGTTATTACCCGAGAAATTACAAGAAAAGGCGATTGAACATCCAGAATTGAACCAAATGATTGAAGTTGTAATGGATTTGGGTCGAAAACCTCTTGCTCGGTTCCCTTCTGGTGATTTTATCTTATCTGATTATCCTATCACGTTTCAGGATCTCGAGGTTGCAATATCTCAGGTGAAGCCCTAATTTACAGAATTACAATTTATTATTTATAAGGGGTGTATACATAATTACTTATAAAAGGGTTGTTGTTGTGTGTATATATGGTAGCAAGTCTTTGAAATGTTTACCCTGGAATTGAATTTGATCAAAAGAACAAGAAAAACAAAACTGAAATACTGAATGAAAAACTGACTTTTAGTTGCTTTGATATTTAATACTTTGCATAAAGACAATAGGAGAAGGAATAAATTAGGATAGAGATGTCATCATGGTAATGTATGTGATGATCTAAATGAATAGGAGGGTTTTATATAAAACTGGGGAGAGTCTTTAGCTTGATAATTCAACACATTATGTAAACCCGCAATGGTCCGACAGAGCTTCAAAGTTCTCTTCGCAAGAGTTGACCAGGAGTCTATTGATGACTAGATTGTCTCCTAAGTTATTACTTTAGAATCACTGAAACAGATATTAAGATTGACAATCAAACAAGGACTGATTTTGTTGTCTTGAAAATGAGCACACTGTTACCGAACTAAAAGCACATCTAAGAACGTGGTTACACCCTTTAGAATGGAGCTCCGCATTATGGTTATGAATCCTCCATTTCCTGCATGAGAGATAGACAAAGTGGAAATGCTTATCTGGTGCAGGGTTTGGTTAACAGGTCAAATAACTGCTATTTGTAGCATTTTTTTTTTGATTCCTCGCAATGCCTTTTATTATGTATGATGTTTTAGAACACCATAGAAAGTTCGTTTACAAAAACCTATATTGCAGGTTGGTGATTTTGCTGTTGACAACCGCGCAGGTATCAGCAGAACCTTACATCGTATTAGTGCCATAAGAAATCGTAAGGGTGAGATTGTGGGTTTAACTTGTCGTGTTGGTCGGGCAATATCGGGAAGTGCTGATTTGTTGCGGGATTTGGTTAAGGATGAAGCTTCCATATTGCTCATTGGGCCTCCAGGAGTCGGAAAGACTACAATTATTAGGTCTGTCTTTCACACTTACTAGCAATGCAAACTTGTATGAATCTTCTCCATTCCCATAATTAGTTGATATATATGGCTGCAAAATAAATCTATCCAAACCATAAATATTATCTGCAAAACTGTAATTAGTTTCACATGTTGTAATTTGATGCACTACTCAGTACATTTTAATCTTTTAAAAAAGAAGTTAAGCTATTGCCTCTTTCGTGAGCAAATCATAAAGATGTTTACTCTTGCGATTTCACCAGTCTCTTCAGTTTTAGTTTGTTCTCTTATCTTACATCAATTGGTGTGTTCTGAGGAGAGCTTATGCTGGACTATATTTGATCTCGGCTTCAATTCTCAGTCTCCTTTTTCTTTTCTTTTAAATAGTTCAATTTTTATACCTTGTCTGTGAGGATTTTCTAGAGTATTTGTCCTAGGAAAGCTTGACCCACGCAGAAACTTTGAAGATCTTGCCGTGATTAAATTCTAACGTGTTTGAATAGTTGTTGGGGGCAGTCAGAGGAAAACTCTGGGAGCCACTATTCTCAACAATATTAACATAGATGTGGTATCTAAAATCTCACTATTAGTGTATATCACCTTCTTAGTGAGATTATATCCTAAGTGTAGAAAATGAGAGGAGGCTGGAAACAGGTTGAACTGGCTATAGCAATACTATGTATTACATCCTGTCAACAAGTATCTAATCTACACAATTTTTGTTGCAGAGAAGTAGCTCGGATGCTTGCAGATGACTGCAGTAAACGTGTGATGATTGTCGATACATCAAATGAGATAGGTGGTGATGGTGATATACCTCATGCTGGAATTGGTAAGGCTCGAAGGATGCAAGTTCCGCATACCGATATGCAACATAAGGTTTGTTTCTTAACCAGCTAATGTAGTGTGGTAGTCGCAATACAACAAAATTAGTTCTCCTGCACATTTAGATCTTAGGATCGGTCATGCCCCCTCTTTCTCTAAACTTGATGTGTGCTCTTGAATGATTCTGCAACTAGCTGTCGGTTTTAGTTGGAGTTGCTACATTTATTGTACTGTATGAAGCAGACCCACATTTTAAACCACATTAAATAACCCATGTCAGGGCTACCACCTGAGGGACTCTAAATTACGATTTGGGATGCACGCATATCATGTCAAAGTGTAGTTGGGATACTATTGGTGGGTCTGTGGTCTTAGCCTAATGGTTTGGCATTTTGTCAAAAATTGGTTGCTCTCTCATGTCTGTTTGCAAGCATATCCATCCCCATTGCTGGATTGTTGGAAGGATAAGGATACAAATCACGCGAATGCTAGAAGTTTGCTTGTATAGTCTTGGTTTGGCTCAATTGTTTAACTCTTTGCATTTCAGGCTTTCCTAATAAAGCCATTCTCAGTTATAATAATTTTTTTGTTTGCTTTTATAATTATTTTGCAGGTTCTGATCGAAGCTGTTGAGAACCATATGCCCCAAGTCATTGTAATTGATGAAATAGGTACTAAACTTGAAGCCATGGCTGCAAGCACCATTGCACAACGTGGAATTCAGCTAGTTGCAACTGCTCATGGAATAACAATAGAAAATTTGATAATGAATCCTTCTTTGGAGATGCTTGTTGGAGGAATACAAGTAAGATAACCTCTGATGCATTAATCGTCTGCTTTTGAATTTTCTATACCAGATGGAAAAGTTCAAGTGTTCTTTATTTCTCTGATGCTTCGCGCTATTCTTTCCCTTTCCTTTGGTTCTTAAAAGTCTATTTTTATAATTATTAGGCGAACCATCATTGTGAATACGGGGTTTTAGTGCACATTAAGGTGAAACACTGATATACTTGTGTATGCAGTCTTTGAACAATGCTGCACATCTTACTATTTCAATGGTATGGCATTCTGACTTGTAAGATTTCTTTGACATGGCTTGAAACGGCGAAGCCTTTGAAAATGGATAACGGAGTTCCTTGAAACGTGGATCTCTATTGTTTGTTTTTGCTCGATGCACATTATTCTTCTATGAGCACCCATCAAAAGAATTCTCCCTTTGGTGCCCGCATATTGTTTTCGACAAATTGTTATTCACTTTTAAGAAAACCCCTAAATTACTCATTACTCTCTTTCTTGCATTACATCGTAATATAAACTTAGGTAGGATGCTTCTTTATTCTAGTCAATCAGTTATTTTGGTGTCTTTGTTAGAAAAGGAAATAATTAATTATCAACTATATTTCAGAGTGTTACACTTGGGGATGAAGAGGCTAGTAGAAGGGGTGGTCAGAAGACTGTATTGGAGAGGAAAGGACCTTCAACTTTTAGTTGTGCTGTGGAAATGATCTCCAAGGCTGACTTAAGAGTTCATCGTAGTTTAGAAGCAACAGTGGATGCCATTCTTTCAGGTACATCTTTTTATTCATTTTTCTTCTTGTTGTGTCTGTTTATTAATACGTGATATCCCATATATTTTGCACAGGTCGATCCCCAAAATATGATATACGCAAAATGAACACTTGGAGATTGGGTGATGAGACACATACCATGCTAACAGAACCTTCAATAGAAATCTCCTTTCAGAAGCAAGATGAAATCTTTGTGGAAAAGTTTCTGGATGTGGATGATCAAATAGTCATTGGAGAGCTCAAATCAAAAGTTACTACAAATACCCCAGTAAGCACTAGCAAAGATGAGGTCCCCGTTCATCTATTTGTTTATGGGGTAAGATATTTTAAACTTCTGGCACTGTTGTGTAGTTCCTGCAACCATCTTTATCACACATCTATATTAAGTTATCCTGCTTTGATATCTCTGGATATGCAGATGAAAGATAGCATGAGAGTAGATGTTCTGTTGTCATTTATTTGTTTTTAAACTGCATTCTTAAAATCAAACTTTGCAGTGAATATCCACCTTCATACTTGTAGTCAGAAGCATTTGTTGCTACTACGAGTGGCAATTTGATTTGACAGTATACATTTAGCCTCACCATCACTCATCCAACATCAGTTAACACCTCATTCCTTCTTGGGTTGAAAGTGGTATTCAACTTCAAATTGGAGATGGAAAATCCACCCTTCAGATATACTTGAAGCTAAATTTTTTGTAGATGCATCTCTTTTGGAATATTTACACACTGAATTGCTGTTTTCACTGGTCGTATTCTACAACTAATAGGTTAACAGTTTTTTTAGATCCCTGAGACGAGCGTGATTCAAGGGATTAAACAGCTGAAGGCAGATGATAGAGTTGAATTAACAGATAACATGAGTGAAGCAGATGCAGTGCTTGCTTTGCAGGCCAAACTCAAGAAAAATCCACGTATTCAAGCTGTTGCTAAATCTCACGACAAGTCTGTTTATGTGACGAAGGTAATTGTGCATTTGTGCGTATTTCTTGGAGGTTTTATCGCCTAATATTTTTGTTGACCTAAGGGGGTTAACAAAAAGCTCAGTCATGGTCCTGATAGATCCCACCAATCACATTATGGATATTTGCCCCCATGTCAAACAAACATGTGTTGACAAAATTGAAATCTAAATTCAAGATGAGTCTGATTTAATTGTTCGGTTCTGTTGTAGACGACCTCCTTGATGCACATAATGAAAGCTGTCCGAGCATTGTTAAATGAACACAGTAGTGGGTCAAAGGATTTTGAAGCAGAAAAGATGAATTCTTCGGAGAAGATGGATGCATTAGAGGTAATAATGATTAGGTGTTTATACAGATCTATTAGGTCAATATGTAATCTAAAAATATCAAAATGTGAAGGGAGTTCTCAGTCCACACCTGATAATGATTTCAATTAATACTTTGGATAAGTTTCTGGTTTGGTTAGCGTAGCATAGTGAATACATAGCTCATAAGAACACCTGTAATTTCGAAATTTTCAACTAACCTCCATTAATCCTTTGATTATTAAAAATACAATGTTGTTACAAGATACATAACGGAGTTCCTTTTGATCACAGGAGGCAAGACTGGCCATTGAACAAATTGTCATCCCCAAAGGAGAACCTGTTGAGTTGCTCCCTAGGTCTTTCCACATCATGTCTCTTCAGATGAACCTCGCTTTAGAGTATCAGCTACTATCAGAGAGAGTTGGTAAGGAACCTAATGCACATCTCCGTATCCTTCCACTTCAGAGTAGCATAATGGATGAGGATGACAAAACAGATGAAATTTTAGATGACACTCATGATACTAGATTTGATGATAATGATATATTGGACAGCAACATGAACAATGGTTCAGTTTACAGTGTGGACAAATTACCTTTTCTTCCTGACTAGCATGAAAAGTCTGATCGCATAGTCCACTTTACTACTGCCTGTATATTCTCGACTTAACTGCTGAACCAAAAATGGATAATGTGATATAACATATGTGCAACATGGATTTTAGTACGACTTTCTAGTTGTGAACTCGAACGTGTGCAAAACTTGTTCATATTCAGGTGATGCTTCACGCTTGTTCTTCAGAGTCGTGCAATCAACGGAGTTCTGAGGTCTGATTTTTGGTAGTTGCAACTTGCAACTGTGAAGAGTTTCTATTTTATAGAACTACAGGATAAGAAAGAAATATTGGTAACCACTTCGTAGCTATGCAATTGTTTCATGCATCAAACTCCCAGTTAGCGCTGCACACATCACTAACTGGGAGTGACTAGCTAGACAGTTGAAGCTTATGCTGTTAAGCAAAATAGTTCCCTTTCTGGCTATTTGGCTGTTTCAAATAATAACGAAGGTTTCTTTTGGTGAATTAAATAAACTTGGCATCTTTGGTAGTAAATTCGTGGCCTACAAATAATAAATTCGATAATTTGTATCAATTTATCGATTAACACTTCGATATATAAAGATCTACTTAGAGTACATCTGCCTCTCAAGTGTACCGGATAACATACAAAATTGGTAACAAATTACTATCTCCGTCCATGTTATATACGTGGAGTTTAATTTTTCGTTGTTAATATATATATAGGCATAGTTATAATTTTTAGGTAGTATTTTTTATATATACCTTTATTATAATAGTACTAAATTAATATATCTAATTTTTATTAAAAAATAAGAATAATATAAAAAAGAAGAAGAATATTTATAGAATTCATAAATTTTCTTAATCTGAAATATTCCATCAATATAATTTGGACGAAGTAATGAAATGAGAATTGAAAATGAAATATTAAAGTTAATGGAAACCAGAGTCGCGGGATGCTTTTCAGTCCTTCCTTTCCCCATCTTAAAAACTACCCATGAAGGGTATCTATAGGCAAGCTATACATACATGGATCATCCATGATAGCGCCACTTAGTAGCACACGTGTCCTGATAAACAAGAATAGAAATTTACATGTTCCTTTATCTTTAAATGAATAATTTTATCTTATTTTATCTTGATCTTATTCTAGAATTTTTTTGGCTTAGCGAGTACCCTTGTCCGGGTGAATGGTGGGCCAACCATCCAACTATGTTTAGATAATACATACAGAATGACCACCATTCTAAATATAGCTTTGTTAAAATTTCGTTGATAAAATCAGATGAGATAAAATCAGAGTAAGTAAGGTAAAAATCCGTTGTTTTGTCAAAACCTCGTCAGAAAAATCCGTCAGGATAAAAACTGGTTGAAGAAAAAGAGTACAACACTGGTAGCTTTAAAACGGTGTTGATCGCCACAAATTTTTTTCTTTCAGGGTGGCCATTTCCATGAATTTTCTCCTCTGTCAAAACCGCGTCAGGAAAACCACTTGGGACAAAACTTGAACGCCAGAAATTTATAATAATGTCGACGTCGATGATGTGTGTCGTAGGTGCAATCAAATTAGTGATCTTATTTCCACTCAATTAAAGAATAATATAATGAAACTCAAGTTCGTTCCCATGAGGAACGAGGTGTTTCAGTTGTTTAAAGTGTCACAATAGGGAGGTTTTGTTTTTGGTTTTGAACAAAGTAAATAAGAAAGCGATTAAAAGTAAAGTTGTAAGCAATGGAGAGAGATATGATCGAGGAATCCTTTTTTGTTACTAAACATTCATCAAGTTAATATATTCATCTACTCATTGTCAATCACAGATTATCACCAACCGTAGAATAACAGCTAGATCAGTGTTATCCCTGAAATTCCTTATATCACTGGATACAGAAGTTCTCGCCTACCAGATTCTATTCGTCCTAAACATCTAGTAGTAGATCACTCAAGGTGTAATTTGATCGAATGCTTTATATTTTGTGAATTTATAGGTTAATCATAGCAGTTAGACTCTTAGTTCAAGGTCCACTTACTAGTGTTGTTCATACACACAATTGCTCCACAGAATCCCTCTGCCGGGTATAGTGTTCTCTACTTGTGTACGAGTTAATGGACTATTACTTATCTCACAACTCAATAATAGCAATAGATTAAATCAACAATTCAATTCAATTAGCCACCTAAACAATTTATCAATAAATGAACATTCTTTATAGTATAAATAAACGATAATCATATGAAGAAATCAAAATAGAATCATATATTAAATCAAATCATGTTTAGAACTTAGAATTCATCCTCAATCAATTAGGTTTTTAGCTACTCATGGATGTAGAAGCATCCATGTTATAAATAAGAGTAAGAGAATTCGTTGCGAAGGTGAAATAGCTCAAAACCCTAGCTTTTGCTCCTTGTGTTGTTGATC
>JAJJMC010031210.1:20529450-20570319 GCA_023531435.1 Papaver californicum
AGTTTTCTGATGCCAAAATCATCCATAATCGGTAGTCACGACACCCTTCTTATCTACCAATTGTAAGAGCTTAAAATGTGACTTTTCCTGTGTCTAAAACTTGCCATAAAGACTCGATACCCATCATATCTACCGATTGTAAAACCCCTAAAACATACTTTTTATGAGTTTGAAAATACCTATAATCGGTAGGCACGGTTTCCCTGTTATCTCCCGATTGTAATACCGTGTGTTTCACTTTCTTCATCTCGGATGTTTTGCTCATAATTTCCTCATACAAACTCCGAATGACCTCATTATTTTTGTGTTATCTTTGTATTTCAATTCTCTTCAAGACGCTGATAAGAAAATCTGGATTTGAATGATTTGAACTTGGTATTTGGTTCTTCTTCAATTTCCTTGTTCATTTCATGTCACAATGAACTCCTTTCTTCTTGTTTGGTATTGGGACACTTGAATATTTATAGTAATTCACTTCTTAGATATTTTATACCCACTTTCACTCTTATTGGGATGATTCACTTCTTAGATATTTTAGATCCCCTGGCCATTGCACACCAATTTGAGTCTACTGTTTTATCTTTATGCATGAATTTTTGTAGCTTATTTTTGTCGCAAAATCAGTTTTAATCTTTAAAAGTATAACCTACAAGACAAAAGTTAGAAAACAAGATAATGCATATATTATATCCTTACATGGGGCTTCTGGATCACAAAGTAACTTGTCTACCTACGTAATAGATAGATCGATCACATTCCACTTTAAGGGAGCATATAACAATGGTGTTAATTTAACAATACACTGTATCAGAACTAGATACTCTAGTCTATACAAACATACTTATATGCTAGCATATTCTCGAACTTCAATTTGAGCAAATATTGAGTTTCAACGAGATCTCATAATTTAATCCGAGCGTGGATCTTAACGCTATTAAGGTCCCTTTAAGAAGCCAAAGATGACATCATCTAATTACTATGGATTTCGATCTTATACCAAGAACATAAAACACACAAAAGGATATTTCACAAACTTCTCCTCTTTGAACTGGTGATTATGACTTAACTTCAACCTGATATAATTCACAAGTTCAGGTGGCTTCCTGAGTCATATACTGGAATCCTTCGGGGATTCAAATATAATCACCAATAGCAAGATGTAATCTGAGTCCCACGTGGACTACCACACTAAAGTGCATCAAATATATAAGAGAATACTTTAGTTTTACAGATCCAATCCCGGGGTTCAGCAGGAAAACCTCAAATCACACTTAAAGGGATTAAATTACTCTCTTTGCGCTTCATCTCAAACAATAATATGTAACATTCTGGCTTCACAATTTTACAATATGAGTTGGATCCGAACTTTGCGTTTTTTTGAGAGATTCTAGTCTCTACCTTAGTTTGAGAGGATTGGATTATATGCCTACCAATCACAATTTCGATGTTTCTCTGCAGAGGGGTACATAACCACTAATGTAAATAATAATCAACAATCATATAGATCCGAAATATTTCTCTAGTGCATCTATATTCAAAAATTTCACATATTGGTACCAACCACTTCAGGGGCATTCTCATCTCCTTATCTTTAATAAGGAGGTATAAACTTAAAGAACGTGGATCATATTCTGATAGTCTCAACGGAGATTATCTTTAGTCTTTTCAAGAGCACTACATATTATAAATGTGATTGTTTTCCTTTTATGAAGCATATATGAGGTAGTCGTTCACGTCTTAATCATGTCTTAACTCATGACTTGATCACAGCGAGATGCATGATTTGTCCTGCTGAAACGTCTTCACATGTCTGAATCCTTAAGCAAGTGAAAAGTAGTATCTTCCAACACCTCAATAACATCAAATATCTTAGTGTGAGAGAAGTAAGTTTAGATAGTTTCTCGCTAATCTCAAGTGGCAACCAGACTTTCTATGATCAGGACATACAAAAAACTTAACCGAACTTATCTAGTTGTCGATATTTCTTACTCCAACCTCTTGTTGATGTCTATCATATCTCCGACTCTATGAAAGAAATCGTTTATTTTGCATAACATGTGCCATCTTATGGTGGAAACTTTTCTCCCCCTGGTAAAGACGAGAGTTTTTTTTTAGATTATCAACATAATTTATACTAGCCTCTTGTGGTGACTCCCCTCCTCTAGATTAAAGTGGGAGAACCTTAAAGGTTGTCAACCTCACTCACGCCAACTTCTGGTGGCATTTTAACTTTCATGATCACGGCGGAAACATTACCATCTCATTTCTGGAAACTTCTGGTTCCATAATTTTATCTGAATTTCAAGGATAATTCTACTCATGATAGTTTTTGGGTATTAATTAAACCACAATAAGGTATCCTAAAAATAGTTGCAGGCTCGAAAAAGATGAGACATTTCACGCGTTCCTGTTATAGCTTACTTCCTCCCTGTAATGTCATGAATACAGTCTCATCTGCATACATTACCTGTTCAAGGTTTTAAATATCTTATGAAGATAAGAAAAACATCATATATATAGTTAGATGGCGCCATGGACTAAACACGTAAATATGAAATGTAAGGTTGCTTAACAAAACAATATTGATAGTATATAATTGGTCGAGCAATCTACTATAAATGCTTTATAAATAGCTCAACTATACCATGTTGGGTGTGCACATGTGCTTTTTGTGCTCGATATATTACCAACTGAAGGCAGAATATCAAAAGCTTGTATAGTTACCATCAAGATAAATGAGTACGCAACCAAATAATTTGCATAAGTAGTTTGACAAACACAACATTACGTGTTAATAAAAGATAAACGAGAGACCATCCAGTGGATGCGTCTAAGAAATACCGAAAGGTATTCAAAATTATCCACGGTGCAGGGTGAATAAGCCGCACAAATGCCACCTTATATCCTTAGTAGGAATATTAGTGATTTTGTGTTTTACCGAAATGCTTCTGTTAATGCTAGCTAGTTAAACAACCAAATATCTCATGAAAATAACAAAATTTACACCCTTATGTAGCAGAAGCTTCAGGTTCTGTAAAAGATGTCCATGAGCATTTTGCGTTGTTATACTCATCTTGGTAGAACCTGGGTGTTCAAGATAGTCATGCTTAAGTGTGAATAATTCAAGATCATTAAACTTATAGTTAATGACACCATGAGAATCGGTTGTTCGGATTATCATATGGCACACCCATAAGATAGATACTTAAACTTCCCTACAACATTTTTCTAGCATAAAACATGTGAAGTAATAAATACTTCATAAAATTCTCATTCGTTTTAAGGTGGTAGATGCACTGAATATTTTCAAAACTCAACAAATTCTTATGGAATATGTAATAATATAAAGCGTCAGTAATATTAAATTTTATACCACCAGAATGATGCATGCTCTTCCAGAGACGTCTATCATATTGTTCGAACCCGGAATAATATTTCACATTCTCCAAAACCTCTATAAGATTAAAAAATGGTTCAAAAATTTGTGTTGTGTTTCGTTGTTTTGAAATAAATATCTCTATCATCCATTTAATGTTGGATAAGTTACTCTAGAATCCATATCCTTCGGTATAGATAGACGAGATAAAAATGACAAAGCCATTAACAAAACATTTAGTAACCGTGGGTTATTCCGGAACCCATAAATCTTATGGCTTATTCCTGAAACCCAAAAGTTTCCATAGATCATTCCTGGAGTCTATTTTATGGATTACTGCTGGAACCCATAATTTGGATCACTACAGGAAACCACAAATTATATATTGGAATGACACTGGAGTCGGCAAGGTCTTATGGGCTTCTTCTGGAACCCATTATTTACATAATTTAAAACAAAATGAAGGTAAATGAGCACAGAAAAGTACACATGCATATGGTACCAACATATTATAAACAAATCTCCATATTTGTCACCTTTAGAGTCGACGAAATATCAATTTACAAATGTGCACATGAATATATTTTTTATGCCAAAAATTGTCTCAATATCAGTAACAGGTTACTTTAGAAACCATTGATATAGACCGACTAGCAGTTCATTACAGGTCACTTTTGGGACCAATCAACTAGCGGAGAGCGCATTTTGAGTCAATATGATACCATAACATATTCCAGCTTTTAGTGGAATGATTTCTAATTTTCCGGAGATTATTAACCAAGAAAAATCAAATTTACGCCATCCTTTAAGGATGCGAAAACTTCTCGCTTTACCGGTATCAAAACCGTTAGTACCATAACAAAGAAATAAAGTGCAAAATTATTATTAAAGTTCGTAGAGTTGCGATTCTCACTTTCCCTATACTTACCGAGAAATACAAATCAACATATATATCGAGCTGATATATATATATATATATATATGTGTGTGTGCGCTTTAATTAGTATAAGGGTCAATTTACTGTTTAAAGGGAACCATATCCGGTTATGATGTCCTGATCACAACAAAAATATTATTAGGTAAGTATAAAGCTAAAACCATATTTAATAAAAATAAAATAAAAAAAGTCAGAAAAGAAGGATAAGAATTTTCTCCGATTGTCGACGTTGTTATGTTCGTCGTTCTCCGTTAATTAATCAAAAAAATCGATTGTAATAGCAGCTTAACAGTCACAAGCTTTTCAAGCTGATATTGTGTTATGTAATTTATATAAATTTATCGATTCACACTTCGATATATAAAGATCTATTTACTTAGAGTACATCTGCCTCCCAAGTGTACCTGGTAACATACAAAATTAGTAACAAACTAATGAAACGAGAACAAAAATGAAATACTAAAGTTAATGGAAATAAGAGTTGCAAGATGCTTTTCATTTCCTTCCTTTCATCAATCTTAAAAACTACCCATTTTATAAGGCAAGCTATACTACATGGATGACCTATGATAACGTCACTTAATAGCACAAGTGTCCTGATAGACAAAAATAGTAATTTACATGTTTATCTTTAAATGATTAATTTTATCCAATTTTATCTTGATCTCATTCTAGGGTTTTCTTAGCTTAGCTAGCATCCTTGACGGATGGTTAATGGTGGGCCATCTACCGAACTATGTTTACATTATAGATTTTTTTTTTGGAATAATAACGCTATAATAATAAGAATATAGAATATCCACATTTTTTTATCAAGATGGTCTTTTTTTACTGGCTAAAGTGAGGTTTATAAATAGTGATCTCCTAGATGAAAGAATAAGGAGTGTCTAAAAAAGGTGAAAGTGCAAATTATCTTCTATTAAAAATTAAAACCATCATCAAATCTATAAAAATTTCTACAGTGATACTGGTAACCAAAATAACCGTAATGCCGCCAGATTGTTTTGTCCATTTCAATAAATAAAAAGAGAAGTTGGAGATTTTATAGCTTTGGTTCGGGTTGTTAATCGTTATTGACTTAGGGGTGAGACAAATGATGATGTTGTATTGCAAACTCAAGAGGAATAACGAAGATGGAAAATAATCAATTTTGCTTAAATCATTATATAATCCTTAAGGAGTTTTTGATAACTTGTATGGGATGTTAACAAATTGTTGATCTTTGGTTTAAATTGATGTTAACAAGGTGTTTGTTTTTATGTATGAACGTTCTTATGTATTGGGATTTAGTTTGTTTAAGTTCTTAATACAACCAAGTGAATCCCAAAATTTTTTTTTATTGATTATGATTGAAATTTTAAAATAAACCAAGTGAATCACAAAAAAACATATTTCTCATCAATTTCAACCAATTCAATTGTTGTCGTCTTCCCTCGGGGAATTGATAGCTCCATAACATCCAAAGTTGGTGATTCTCCTCGTATAGCTCCATCCATTCCTTCGAGTGATTGGGAACTACGTTCTTGTTTTTAGTCATCGCACAAACTGATGGTAATAAACAATTTTATTTTAATTTGAGAATGATGAAATGATTCTCGTTCACCAACCTTAAATCAATCCTTCTTTTCTTAAGAGATCCTTCCGGCTTTTGTCACTTTGGTGTAAACTTTGTCGAGACATTAGGGCTAAAACAATGAACAACACAATTAAATATATCCGCTAGTAGATTCCCACATACCAGTATTTTTATCCAATTTTCCATAGGAAGGAAGTTCATCGGCTCCTTAGGCCCAAGCACACGATCATGCAATTCGTTAACTTTTTTCATTATCGATCGTTACTTCATAGAATCTATTCTTTTGGATAAGTTTTTTGGCCATACTCTTTCTAGCATATTGGCATTCTGTCAAGCCTTCATCATCCTCCAAACCCAAGTATCCTAATTGCTCGGTCGCGGCATGAAAGCCACAATTTCCATCTCCATCAACATCGTCCGTATATACAACATATTCACGAATGAGTTCGGGAAGTTGAATCATATACTCTTTTATTTTAGTATGATAAATTTTACTTGGTCTACGTGTTTTTGGATCCCTAGGGGTTTTCCGGTCACCATGATTTAACTTTATAATCTACAACCCATCTTCTGCATACTCTAGGGGTCCAACTTCGACATACTTCCTCGACCTTCCCATCCTCTTTGGAATCGATGCTTCACTTAATGTGCAAGATTCCTTATTCGGCCTTCCTCTCTTATTTGGAACCGGTTGTGAACATACATTGAGAATAACTTGTAAATTCTCATCTTCTTCTTGTGGTGTTGATGTAAAAAACTTCCTTATTCGGCCTTCGTCTCTTCTTTAGAACCGGGGCTTCATCATATCTCGCTTCGCAAATCTCAAAAAGCACATGGATCACTTTTCTTGCTCTCTTCACGTTCCACCTCGCGTTCACTTGTTTTTTTAAGATTTTTCTTTATTTTGTCCTTGACAAGTTGGTTTGAGGTCTACCGGTAGGATTTTATTTCATTGGTTCACCCAAGTCACGTGTCTATGGACGAGTAATTAGCCTTAGTTGGGTCAACAAAATTTATCGGGTAGCCGAGTTTCCAAGTGAGTAAGTGTTAAAGAATTATATGGCTTCATTAGTCTCCCATGGTGATTCTCCGATAACTTCCGTAGGAGGAGGGGTAAAAAGAGTTGTTTCCAAAACGGATCGATATCCCCGATAGGTATCACCTCTTTATACTTCACAAGCATATGACGACACGGAAGTCCCAAAGACGACATTGAGGGATAAACATACACATGATCTGGTTGGCCATGCTCTATCTTATAATCTAGTTCTTTCATCATATACAATATGGCCCAATGTGACACATTATATTCTATTCCCCGAAACAACTTTTCATGTTTCAAATATGCCGTCATCCTCTCCATTGAGCTTTTTTGGAAAGCTTTGTTAATTCTATCAATATTATTCTTGAAATATTGCCCCATTGCCTCCGTCATTGTAACAATATTAGTGGCTTCATTTCCATAGTGTCTATGTCGATTCGTCCATGCTCGCACAAATTTTCATTTGTATTGATCCAACCAATTGTTCCTATAATAAGAGACCATGCTTGGGTATCTATCATTCCACCGAGAAATAAACTTCTTCAAATTTTCTTCATATCTAGTATCGGTGATGGACCAAACCAAGGATTCCCAATCTCCTAGAAGACTCAACCAACATTCATGATATTCTTTGTGTTCTTCGTCCACCTCCTCTTGAATATTTTTTCTAGCTTCTTGTTGTTGTTCACTATGTGAAATGTACATAGGAAATTTTGTGCACCCGGGAAAACATCATAAATGACGGTCATTAATGCGTCATCGTTATCGGTTATTATTACCCTTGGAAGATCATTTCCCCAGAAAAGTAACTTCAGCACCCGGTCGGTCTCAGAAGTGACTCATAACAAAATGCTAGATGGTCTCTATCAGCGGTTCCTGAAGTAACTTGAACTGATATTGAGGCAATTTTTGTCATAAAGATTGGTGTCCATGTGCATACTTGAAAATTAATATTTTACGACCCCGAAGATGACGAAGTCGGAGATTTGTTAATATTATGTTAGTACCATATGTATGTGTATTTATATGTGTCTATTTTACTTTAAATTTTGCTTTAATTACTTGTTTTGTAAACAATGGATTCCATAAGCAATCCATGAGATGTTGTCGACTCCAGACGCAATCCAACATAGAAATTATAAATTTTTGTAGTAATACAAAATATTATGGATTCCAACAGTAATCGGTAAATATGGATCTCAGAAGTGGTCTATGGAAATAATTGTGTCTCAGGTATAAGCGATAAAATTCTGGGCTCTCGAAGTAATTTTCAGTTCCATCAGAACCACCAAATCTTTCTTCCTTTTTCTTTTCTCTTGTTTTTCATTTCAAACTAAAACATCGTCGATTATTTTGTCTATCACCGATTCAAAAAACCAGTTATTCGACTTTCTATTTCTATAAAACAACGATAGTAAAACAATTTTCTTTTTCTATATAACAAAGATGGTAAAACGATTTCACCTACTGGAACTGATCCAAGAGTATGAAAACGATTCGATTTAAATAATCAAAGCTGGTTATTGAAGACGAAGAAGAAATTCTGAGCGCAATACAAACAAAAGAAATAATAAGAATCAAATACTTTTCTGATTTAGCATACACTCAAAATAAAAAAATATCGTATTTTGATTCTTTTGTGTTTGACCAAAATTGGTCACTCTGAATGTTCACGTTGATCGATTCCTGTATTAATCGGTTGATGTACCAATATACGTCGGCCGATTGTTCTTGACGTTCTTCGTAGTTGAAGAACATCAGCACCGAATCGGTCGATGTGTGCGTTCATATCGACCGATTCTGGTTGAAGGAAATGCACATGTTATTTTTTGTTTTTTTGCTACAACCGGTTGACGTGAATGTCCAAATTGACCGATTACAAAATTTGTGATTTTTAAACTTTCAAGACTTTTATCGTTCGATATAAATGTTTTTATCGACCAATTGTAACTTTGAGAAAATGCATAAATTTTCTGAATGCTTTTAAGGTTAGGTTCGGTTGATATGTGAAGTGAAAATTGCTTGAAATCGGTGGATGTGGGTGAATTATGATAGCCGATTATACACTTGGAATTCCCAAAGTTATTTAAATTTGATTTTTATTTATAATATATTGTCGTATTCTTTAGGGACAATGGAAAGCAAAAAGTTTTGGGAAAAGAAATCGAAGAAAAAACATGATCGTGCTTCTCATTTGAGTTTGGAATCTCGTCGAAAGAACGGTCAAAATTAGTCCGCTAACCACCGTAGGGACTCGGTAGGGGACGTGGATCTGTCTCCATCAAAGAACCAACTCAAATGGAGCATATAAGAGAAGAAAAATTTGATAATGAACAAAGAAGAAGAAACTGATGAAGAATAAAGAGAAGAAGAAGGAGACAAAGAAAAACAACAAGGAGGTGAACCCAAAGCTGCAAATGCACCATGGAAGAAGAAAAATGGATACTTGCCAGCATCTGATTTGATGTTACCTTTGGTGTTGATGATCCTCCTTATGGGTTACATGGTGATGGAAGGGAATTGTTATGGGGGTACAAACATACTTGGAATGCTACCGTCTGTGCAACCATAGTAATCATCTCAACCTTATGTTGTATCTTAAACTTTTATTTAAGATATCATGCATTATCCATCTAGTGTTAGTATTTTGATTATTATCAAAAAATATATTTTTTTTTGAGGATCACACCAATGATCTGCGTCTTCTTAAACGTCAATCGTCAGTGAGCAAAATTTAAAATGTCCAATGTCTAGTTTCGCCCCTCAAGTCATCCAACTCATAGATTCGTGGTTGTTAGCTGCAGTAAACAATTTGGTGGTTGGATATGGCTATCTCTTTGTTTCCAAGAGATATTATGTGAATATAAATACTATGCATCTTCCGTTTGGCAAAATAACTATAATTCTAAATGATGTGCTGGAAATTACATGTCTCAGCATAGGAGGTAAAGCCATGAGGGGACCCAAATATGTGAATGAGGTTAGTCGGGAGAAGATTTACGATTTCAAATTCAGGTTGTTTGGTTGAGATAAAAAGAATATTAAGTTGGAGATGCTAGTAGATGGCCAAAAACAGAGAATATTCTATCTTAAGAGCTTGAGGGAACAATTCAAAAAACACAAATCCCGTTTCATCAAAGAAATGAGTTGATTCAGGAGCGTGTCATTGCTACAACCATCGTTTATATTCTCTACATATTGGGATATGTTATATGTCCTGAAGTTTACGGTTCTCGTGTGAACGCTAACTATATACAATTAGTGGAACCATTGAACAAAGTTCGTGACTACTCTTGGGGTACTGGTGCCTTTCATACTTGTTGAGAGATGAAAAAGATTTTTAAGGTAAAGATGAACCAATTCGAAGTGAATATAGCTCTTCTGCAGGTAATTCAAGTGGCATAATTATTTTATTTATTTATTTTACTCTTTGATAATCTCACTTATAATCCTATGTTGACATAGGTGTCGATATACTTGCACTTCCCAAAGTTTGTTGAAAGTTCTTGGGTGATTAAGGATTGGGACGATACTTTTCTAGGAAGATGATACTCCTTTAAGGGTAAGACAAAGAGTTCGAAGAAGAAAACACTGGATTTAAGACAACAACTGAACGAATTGATGAAAAAATATGTTGTCTTTGACCCTTTCAAGGAAGCAATAGCGGAAGGAAAGATGTTACAGTGCGAGGAAGAACATTATTTTGGAATTTTTTTTTTACACTAAAGAATATATAATGTACAACCTGACGAGAGTGTTGAAACAATATGACGGTGTACAAAAGATTCCCAAGAAATATTTTCCCATAAGTGTTACTTGAAGAAGGAAAACTGTAAGTCCCATGATAACGAAATTGTGGTTATTCTTGATCCTTTACCATTGCCTGGGGATTGGGAAGAAAGGGGTAAATCCCTGGTTCCAATGGGTAGGTCTCCAAACACAAATGATGAGGTAATTCCATATTGCATGGTATGGTACCGTAACAGTTTGCATACTCATATGATATGAAGAAACGAGAGAGTTTTAATCAAGGACCGAAATAAAAATATCGGTCATGTTCTAGTACATATTGTTAGTCTCTTATGGTTTGTCAAGGTTTTGGCATGATTAGCTAAATGTTTGTTGTTTGAAATGAAAACATAAAAGTCGAATCACATCTCTGATCAACATGGCAAAAACATGTCTGGTAAAAGGAGAAAATGTTAAGGCGAATGGAAACTAGAAAAGATATACTACAATTTGGAAAATAAAAAAGCCGATGCTGTGTATGGGGAAATGATTGAGACGGTGCTAAAGAGGAAAGTTAGAACGAGAAAAACTACTCTGGGTGAATTAAGCAGCGACCACGACAAAGATGACCAATATGATCGTGGCGATAATAGGCGAGGTGCTCATAGTATTTATGTTGATATTTAAAGATAACTATGGATAATTATGGATTCAAGCTTATGTTTTTAACTATGAGTAATTATGGAGTCAAACTTCTGTCTTTAACTTTGTTATTTCGAATTAAAACATGTTAGGTTTGTTAGGTTATAAGTGTATGAATTCTTGGTTTTATAGGGATAACAATTTGTTTTCAATGGGCTTCATCCAATAAATACACGGTTTCAAATCCAAGTCTAGCCCAATCTAAGTATTCACTTCACCATTGGGGTTATCAAAAACAAAATCCACCTGTTAAGTTTCCCTTCAATTTCATCGCCACTTCATGATCACTTCTTTCCTTCTTCTTCTTCTCCCTGTAAGGACAATCCATAAACCATGACTACTCTCACATGTTATTTCGTCTTTATTCGAAATCCTAAGATCCAATCATTTTTTCACTCTATAATCTCCTTTTCCTTTTTTTTTATTTTTCCTAATCTATTTATTTTTTGTATTTTTTTTTATTTTTTAACCTGTAACTTGTAAATTTTTTTTACAAACCAATGCAATGGGAATATATTATTTTGGAGGGAATAAGATTTTTAGGAATTAAAAATCTTAATCACACAAAGTTGATTTTTCCGATTTGATTCAAGGTATTGATCGCATCCCCTAAGAATTAGATTACCTAGCATTTAATTCCTTGAATCAACCATGTTGTAAAAAGAACAACATGTGGAAAAAACCCAAAGACTAACCAGCTTCCAGCAATAAAAAAATACGGTGTTGTGTGGGATTGAGTGCCTTGTGAGAATATGGGCCACTTTGTTAGCCTGTTGTTCAGTATGAGCAAACTATATATGTATGAATTTCTTTTGTGATCTTTTATATCCTCCATCAAAATTTGAGTACTCCATGGCACAATATGGTTCTCTTCATTTAACACTGAATTAAGGTCTTGCAGTCACCTTCAATAACGATGCTTCTAAAAAAATTCTATATCGTAAACTGCAGAACTAGTAAGGCACCTCTGGCTTTTGCCACCCATGGAACATCTTGATTGAACCCTACAGATTCGCAACCTTGAAAAAATGAATCTGAGTCTCTCGCTATCATTGCCGCAGAAGAGGTGTGGTTATCAACTTCCCCATCAAAGTTTAGTTTAATATAATTCTAACATGGAAGAAGCTAGACTGTGGTATGTTGTATGGACTCCTGCTGAAATAACTCCTCTGAATGTTTTCAAAACTGTAGAGATCTGTAAGAATTTTGTTTGTTTCCCTTTAAATATTTTCTATCCCACCGGCTACCTTTTCAAAAACCAATATATTTCGAGCTTTCCATATACTCTACAACAAATTTGCACCATAGCAGAAAGATTAGGTTTTATCATTCATGCTAAGCCAGAAAACAATGAAATCCTTGACTACGTTCATGGGATTAGTCCGAAAATGATATGTGTAAGGTGTGAAGCGAATAAGATTAATTTAACTACTTAGCAGTGAAAAAGGAGATGATCTATTGTCTTTTCCCTCGAATGACATAAAAACATGTTGTATCAAGACCACTAAAAACTTTGTTGAGATTCTTTATACACCCAATACCATTTTGAACTACCCTCTATATTAAAGTGAGGACTTTCGGCTCAATGCATTTAACATAATTTATTCCACGGGAAACTTGATTGCGCAATAACTAAGGACTCACCGGAATTATTGGCCAGCAGCTTTCAAAAATGATTTGGCAGTAAATTATCAATGTTTAGTGACCTTATCCTCTCCCCCATTACATTGAATCTTGAGAATTTCAGCAACGGAATGTATGGAGAAGAGAGAGTTTAACGTCTCGAGTTTCCAGCATACCGTTCTTGCAAATCAAATCACTCGCATTTGACATTCCAGTTACTATGCTTTCACTAATTTCTGGTTTGAATCCCGAGATCGTTGGCATCTTAGGATCCTTCCACATATGTGGTTCCAACACCAATAAACAATACATCCCATGCTAAGTTCATTCCTTACTTCCAAAATGGATCTCCAAGTGCTTGAGAAGCGAGCAGATTTCTGAACATCCCAAAAAGAATTATCCCTAAAATATTTGGAATGTAGAATTTTCTCCTAGAGAGCATCTAGTTCGTTCAATAATCTCCACACCAAGGCTTTGTTTAATTATTCAATATATCTGAGATCCAAACCACCATTTTCTCTTCTGACATAAAACCATTCCCAATTAATAAAGTGTATCTTTTTACTATCTCTACCGTGCCTCCACCAAAAGATCCTTATGATTTAGTTGAGTTTTTTGATAACTCGTTTCAGAATGATTGTATTAACCATGAAGTAAACAACGATTAAACCAAGTAAAGATTGGATTAATTGAGTTCTACCGGCATGGTACAATGTGTGTGTCTCTTCCAGCAATTTATCTTTGTATCAAATTTCTCACGAGGAAGTCCTAAGTGTCACACCTATGCGCTGGTTTAAGAAACTGAATTCCTAGATACTTATCTTGCAAATCCATCATCTTAACGTCTATTCTATTAGACTATTACCAATGTCAATTCTTGTGCAAATATCCACTATTTTGTTGAACATGATAGAGGATTTTTAGTAGTTCACTAGATTCTCTGGCCACTTTGAGTAGGTCTCCAAAATATTTTGCAGAGCTGGAAGATTAGAGTTGTTAACATCCCCGAATACAAGAAGATCATTTTCAAACATAATACATGTGTACCTGGTGTAGATGGTGAATTTTTGTCAGGGTTAAAATGATAAAGAATCCTATTTCTAAACCAAGTCTCAGAAATATTAAACTTCAAAATTCTGTAAATAATTCTAAGACATGGTAGGTGTTCATCCCTGTCTCTCTGTATGAATGTAATCACATGAGTGCATCACCCGATTGAACTCAACAAATTATCACATACACAATTGAATTTACTAAACGAATCAACATTCATCCCTGTATAAAATTATTAGAATAGCGTTACTGCTTATTACGATATTCCCAGATATTCTATGATTTTTACATAACAAATCTCAAGCTCCTAGATGGATTTCCCACTAGTATAGAGCATTTTGAGTGTTCTCTGATGCTATATTCCATGGATGGATTCCTAAAAATTACCCTGTGTTAATATTCATGCCCAACTGAATGATATTGACTTACTAGAATGCCTATAAGAATCTGTATAAAAGTATGTAGCAAGTTACATATAAATTTACTTGACTAAAACACCACAACTGTGCTTAGATATCAAATCAAAAACTGTGTTAAACACAAAATATAACTTCTACTAGCCAAATCTAGCCTTGGCCATGTCGATCCTCGCTTAAGGGACAATGTGAATACCATAGAATAAAATCCAATTCTAAACTTAGGAGAAACTAAAATTAGGTTTGCAACACATATAAGTGTCTCAAACAACACACATAGCCTCCTAACCCTAATTCAATAAGGGGACGACTCATATTTGAGTTTGCAAACAGCTTGTTTGTCCGGCCATTCTAAACCAGATGTGTGGACGACCAGCTTAAGGGTTTGCAACACTTATAATCGTGATAAACCATGAATTTGAATGGCCAGCTAGGCGGACACGTAACTTGAGTGTTTGCAACGTTTATAAGCGTTACAAACAAGTGTATTTTGAGGGATAAACCCTAGCCAAATATGCCACAGTTAGAATTTATTTATGCAACATTTATAAATATTGCAAATGCTATACCTGGCATGCCGTACATATTTATACCTGGCATACCGCACGTGTTTTTGCACTAGCATGCCACACATGTTTTTGCATCTAGTATGTGCCACACGTTTCTTCGCTCAACATGCTACACAAATGTTCATACTTAGCATCCGACACACTCCACACATATGTCCTGCTACATATGCTTGGACACTTCAATACTTAAATATTTTCTTCCCTACTCTTTCATGGACATCCAGCACCTCTCGCTGATGACGTAAAAAACAGTGCTCGACCTACTCAATGCCTGCATCCGACATTACTCATTCATTTCAGCATGTCAATACTGGTTGACACGTTCGAACTCTCACTACTCACCTGAGCATATCAGAGCCTTACATGAGGCCCAAATAAATACATATTTATTTTCACTCTGCCTTTTTTTACAAGCCTCACTAGTCTTGTCATTCATTATTCATGTGTAGCTAGGCATGACAAGTCATAAGTGAACTTGACTAAGCAAGTCACAACTCAACTTTACACTAAGTAGTCATCTCTTGGTTTAGTCCGATCTTGTGTGAATTTGATCTCTCGAACTTAAAAGTATTTCTACTTTACAATTTTTTTAGGTTCAGATGGATTCTCATCAACTTACCTTATTTTTACCGTTATCTCCAAATTCGTTTTTACCCACAAACACTTGGATCCCATCTATTTAGTTTATACCCATAGTATAAAATGGGAAGACTTGCCTATTTCCTCTTTTGCCATGGAAAAATCCTTCAGGTTGTCCATTCACCAACACCGAGAAAGAGGAAAATATGACAAATTACATAATCGGTTATGATCTTTTCATCTAATGCCAATTCCCTTTAAAACAAAACTTAAGAAAAACCCACTCAACTCTATCATAGGATCTGCACATATCCAGTTTAAGGGAAAAAACACCTAATACATAGTTAAACCTATTCATGAAGTGGATTAACTCCTTATCTATAATAATATTGTCAACAATTTGCCTTCAATGAACGAAGGAAGATTGAGTTGTATCAATCCAATTATCCAGAATATATCTAATTCTATCCACTATGGTTTAACTAATAACTTTGAAAATAACATTGCATAGAGCTACATGTCTAAAATTGTAAGGAATTTTTGGATATTTTACCTTGGGAATAAGAACAATGTTTGTGTAGTTGAGGCTTAATGGAATTTTTCCTGAGCTGAAAGCACCCTTGATCACAATGATGACGTCTTCTCCCACCACTCGCCAGCATTTTTTATAAAACCACACTGGAAACCAATCTGGACCTCAGGAACTAGTAGCTCCCATATGTTTTATAACATTATTGATTTATTGGTAATAACTCCCATGTGTTTTATAACATCATTGATCTATTGGGCGTATGGGATATTCGTAATGGAATTACTTTGTTTGACACTTAAACACAAATTTGAGCATGAAAGATTGACTTGAGGAGGAATGGATAGTGAATGACTTTTGAACATGCTGTGGAAGTAATTAACAAAAGTCTCCCTAATCAACTCTTGATTAAAATTTCAAATGTCATTCACTTCGACAACATATATGTTGTTTTTCTTACTTCTGTAGTAAACAAATAAGTGAAAAGATTGAGTGTTCCTATTACAGTTGGGGAACCATTTGGACTTGTTCCTTTGCTCTCAAAATAATCCATCTTGCAGATTGATCTCTTTAATTCTAGCAATTACTTGTTTCTATTCTTGCCTTGTATCCCTAATAATGACTTCTTTTTGTAATTGCAAGAGTAACTATTTTCCTTTTCTAATTCTCTTGTGATATTGGCGAATTTTTCCTTACTCCACTTTGAAAGGTCATCACCGAGAGTTTTTTTATCTTTTTCAATCTACAAGTACGCAACAAGATAGGAACATGATCACTCTGAATTATAGAGTTGGAGAAAAATGAACTTAAAATGTATTTTGGTCTTGGTGGGAATGAACCTTAGGACCTAGAAGTCACTTAGGGGCACTAGCTCATTTTTCACTATTGTGAATGAAAACCTTTAGTCCCACATTGGAGAGACTAGAGATGAGTCCTCTCTTTATTACCACAAAAAATTCAACTAAGGGAGGGCCCTTAGGGTTTAGAAGATTTTGTGGTTTGGGGAGGACTAAGGCAATGGGCTAGTTGGAGCAAACATACTTTTCACACATGTGAAGTGCCTCAAACCGAAGCACGCACGCTTGCGGCTTGCGTGCTTGTGGATCTTGAGGAGCTTGCGGGACTTGCGGATATGGCTGTGGCTGTGGTTGCGGGTGCTGCGGGAATGAATATGTATTGCGGGAGCGGGTGTAGCTGCGGCTGCGGACCAATCAAGGCTTACCTTTTTTGAACAGAATATCTTCATTAAAAAATTTAAAATCAAATAATTTTTTCTTTAAATGTGGGGGGCGTCTGACCCGACGAGTATCAAGCTGATTTAAAAGAGAGAATAAAGTGACCGTTTTAATTCCATTTAAACCTATTGACCGTGCTTAATGCACATAATTGATTGCCACTAAATTTCCATTCTCTTATTTTGGCTATAAAAGAAACACGAATTTATCATTTCAAAGTACTCCAGAGCAGGCTACTATCCCTAGCTCTTTTCCCCTCTTCTCGCTTTGTTTTGTGCAACTGTGTGTTTATTTCCCTTATATTATCTTGCTGTTAAGTTCTTGAGGGTGATTAGTATTGTGCTTATATTAATCATAACGGGTAGTTCTATCCTGGACACATCTCCTCTGTTGGGCATAACATCTCTCATTATTGAGGAGTACCCGAGGACTATTGTGTTAAGGAAAATTTACTGAGCAGGTGGCTCTGTCCTTGTGTGTGCATCAACATCAGAGTGTATATCATTTCAGTGATTTTCTAACGATTAACAATTTTGTCTGTTTAGTGTTATTTCCATTGTTGCAGATCCAACAATCTTAACACAATACATATTTATTCTGTTTCAATGGCTAAAAATGATGTAGACAGACCACAAAAGTTCAATGGCAAAGATTTCAAAAGATGGCAATCCAAGGTGTTATTCTTTCTGAGTTTTCACATGCTTGATGAATTAGTTCTGAAATCCTTTGATGAGAGTTTAAATGATGCGGGAAATGAAAAAGAGTAAGAAAGTTGGAGTAGACAGAACTATATGGCCAAAAACCATATTCTGAACTGTTTAGAAGATGCTCTTTATAATTTCTGTAACGCAAAAGAAATTTGTTTTGCGTTTGACTTATGTGCTGCCTTAGAAGCAAAATATGAAGCGGAAACTGCTGGTAGTAAGAAGTTTTTAGTTGCCCGGTCCTTGGAATATAAAATGACAAATGACGAATCTTTGGTTGACCAATTTCTTGAACTTCAGCGCATTATCAATGAAATATTGCTGAAGGTATGGTCATAGATGAAACGTTTCAAGTGTCTGCGGTGATTGAGAAATTACCTTCTTCTTGGTCTGAATACAAACGAAGACTGAGACATGAAACTGGTGAAGTCAGTATGGTTGAATTGGGTAAGAAGATACAAATGGAAGATTGCTGTGCTCCAAAGACAAGAATGTATCTTCCGCAAGGGACATGTCCAACAAGGCTCCTGTGATTGAACACAAGACTGAAAAGGGTGACCGCAGCAACCACAAGCCTGGTCCGCACAAGAAAGGTACTTTTCCGAAACCCAAATCTGGCATTGGTAAAATTAAAGGTGCTTGTTATGTTTGTGGAATTCCTGGCCATATGACAATGCATTGTAGAAAACGTAAGGATTTTAATAACAAGAAAAACAATGCTAATTTGGTTGAAAGCAACAAGAACGAGTTTTCTGGCACGGTGTCTGAAGTCAATCTGGTAACCAATGTGAGAGACTGGTGGGTAGAATCTGGTGCTACCAAACATGTATGTGGAAACAAAGATATGTTCACCTCCTATCAGAAGGTAGGGGAAGGGGAGAAACTCTACATGGGTAACTCTTCCGCAGCACATGTTGCGGGAAAAGGAAAAGTTGAGCTAAAGCTCACTTCTGGAAAAACTCTCACATTGAATGAAGTTCTTCATGTTCCGGACATCTGCAAAAATCTTGTATCTTGTGGTGTATTAGATGATAAAGGTTTCAAACTAGTTTTTGAATCCGGGAAAGTTATTGTCACTAAGGTTAAGGACTATGTAGGAAAGGGTTATAAGACTGAGGGTCAATTGAATGTAACCTCTGTTGAAATGAATATAATTGATTCTTCTTATGTTTGTGTGTCATTGAATGTTTGGCATGGTAGACTTGGTCATCTAAACTATAAATCAATGAATAACTTGCTACCATAGGCTGCATACCCAAATTTAGTTTGGAAAATGAACATAAATGTGAAATATGCGTAGAATCAAAATATGCTAAACAATCTTATAAGAAAAATATTCAGAGAAATTCTAAACCCTTAGAAATAATTCATTCAGACCTAGTTGACATGAAATCAGTTCAAACTAGAGGTGGTAAAAAATGGTTTGTCACATTTATAGATGACTGTACGAGGTATTGTCACATATAGTTACTAAAGGTAAGGATGATGCCTTAGAAGCCTTTAAGATATATAAACTAGAAGTTGAAAACCAAATGAGTGCTACCATCAAAATTGTTAGGTCTGACCGTGGTGGTGAGTATGTAATTCCTATAGGAGATTTTTGCATAGAACACGACATTATACATGAAGTAACCCCTCCTTATTCACCACAATTTAATGGTGTGGTTGAACGGAAAAACCGAACCCTTAAGGAGATGATGAATGCCATGTTAATTAGTTCAAGACTACCTGCAAACTTATGGGGGGAGGCCGTCCTCTTAGCTTGCTATGTCTTGAACAGAGTACCCTTTAAAGGATCAGAAAAAACTCCATATGAGTTATGAAAAGATAGACAACCTTCTTATGCATACTTTAAAGTGTGGGGGTGTTTGGCTAAGGTGTCTATTCCTCCAACTAAAAGAACCAAGATAGGACCCAAAACCGTTGAATGTGTCTTCATAGGGTATCCTGATCATACTACTGCATATAGATTTATGGTTGTGAGTTCTGAAATATCTGAAATTGGTATGAATACTATTATGGAATCTAGGGATGCTGTGTTCTTTGAAAATATTTTTCCTTTGAAATCTGAATCTCGTATGATTTGTGTTGATCCCCTAGATGTCCCTTCTACTAGTCAGACATTACATGTAGAGGAAGATGATTTTGAGCCTAGAAGAGGTAAAAGACTTAGAATAGAAAAATCTTTTGGGCCAGACTTCATAACATGCCTAGCTGAGACTGATCCACAGACTTATAGAGAAGCCATGACTTCTTCTGAAGCTCCATGGTGGAAAGAAGCTACCATTAGTGAAATAGATTCTATTATACAAAATGATACTTGGGAGATTGTAGATTTACCTCTAGGGTGTAAACCCATAGGTTGTAAATGGATTTTCAAAAGGAAACGTAAGGTAGATGGAACTGTGAAAAAATACAAAGCTAGATTAGTAGCTAAAGGCTATAAACAAATAAAAGGTGTAGATTTCTTTGATACTTATTCACCTGTTACGAGAATTACTTCTATTAGGATATTAATTGCTATTGCTGCCATTCATAACTTAGAGATACATCAAATGGATGTAAAAATAGCTTTTCTAAATGGTGAATTAGATGAAGAAATTTATATGGACCAACCTGAGGGCTTTGTAGTGAAAGGTTGTGAAAACAAAGTTTGTAAACTAAGAAAATCTTTGTATGGTTTGAAGCAAGCACCTAAACAATGACGTGAAAAATTTGATCATATAATGATTTCTAGTGGTTTTAAAATTAATGAATCTGACAAGTGTGTTTATACTAAACTTGTGATGATGCCTTTGTGACTGTATGCTTGTATGTTGATGATATGCTTATACTTGGTACAAACATGGATATAATTAATTCCACAAAGAGCATGCTAAATGAGAACTTTGACATGAAAGACTTAGGCCCCGCTGATGTGATCTTAGGGATGAAAATTAAAAGAAATTCTAATGGATATAGTCTTAGTCAATCTCATTATGTTGAATATGTGCTTAGAAAATATAACCAGTTTGATTGTAAACCTGCTTGTACTCCTTATGATCCTTGTTGTAGACTCAAAAAGAATAAGGGTAACAGAGTTTCACAACTTGAATATTCATATGTCATAGGAAGTCTGATGTATTTAATGAACTGTACGAGGCCAGACATTGCTTATGCTGTGAGTAGGTTGAGTAGGTATACATGTAGTCCGGGACAAGAGCATTGGGATGCACTTATTAGAGTGTTAAGGTACTTAAAGTAAACTTTGAACTGGATATCGGACTCAGAGGAGTCTAAGTCTACGAGTGGATATGTTTTCACTCTAGCTTGTGGGTATGTATCTTGTAAGAGTTCCAAACAAACGCGTATAGCTCGATGCACTATGGAATCGTATTTTATTGCGTTAGATAAAGCAGGAGAGGAAGCCGCTTGGCTAAGATGCTTTTTAGAAGACATTCCTCTTTGGCATAGGCCTGTGCCAGCTATATCTATACATTGTGATAGTCAAGATGCAATAGCTAATGCTAAAAACATCAACTATAATGGGAAGTCTATATACATTCGTAGAAGACACAATTCCCTAAAACAACTAATCTCAATCGGCGTTATTTCTGTTTACTTTGTGAGGTCTAAGGAGAATATCGCGGACCCTTTGACGAAAGGTTTTTCCAAGGAGATAGTTAGTAATGCATCAAGGGGGATGGGGCTTAAGCTCATCAAATAAACTTGCCATGAAGGATACTCAACCTTGCTGACTGGAGATCCCAAGATCAAGGTTTCGAATGAGACAACTAATTTGTGGTGGTTAAAGGGAACACTATCATAGAATTTCATTCTCTGTCCCTTCCCTATGGTGTAGACGTGATAGTGTGACTGCAAGTGAGGATGACTTTTTATTAAGTCTTAATGAGTTATATAGTTTCAATTTAAGATTGAAGTGGGGTGTAGCAGTAAACACTCTTGATAGAACTCACCTATCTGAATGAAGAAGTGGGTCGCTTCCTATGAGAATTGAGATGATTCTCTAGAGCATTATGAGAAATGGGATACGTCTAGGGCCAAAATGGACACAACGGCACGAACTTAACAACACCTAGAGAGATATCACACGTGGAAGTTATTGATGAACTACACAAAACGATGGCAGTTCAAGACATCAAGTTCACTGTCCATCAAGTAGTTCCGGTAATTTCTCACTAAGCAAAGGTTCAAGACCTTATGGACACCTATTGCCTAAGATGTATTTCTCGCTTTCTCTGATTTTCATCGGGTTTTCATTCATGTGTGGGATTGTTGGAGAAAAATGAACTTAAAATGTATTTGGTCTTGGTGGGAATGGACCTTAGGACCTAGAAGTCACTAAGGGACACTAGATCATTTTTCACTATTGTGAATGAAGAACCTTTAGTCCCACATTAAAGAGACTAGAGATGAGTCATTTCTTTATTACCATAAAAAATGCAACTAAGGGAGGGCCCTTAGGGTTTAGAAGCTTTTGTTGTTGGGGGAGGACTAAGGCAATGGGCTAGTTGGAGCAAACATACTTTTCACACATGTGCGGTGCTTCGCATCGAAGCACGCACGCTTGCGGTTGCGGCTTGCGTGCTTGCAGATTGCGGACTTGCGGCTGTGGCTGTGGTTGCGGGTGCTGCGGGAATGGATATGTATTGCGGGAGCGGGCGTAGCTGCGGCTGTGGACCAATCAAGGATTACCTTTTTTGAACAGAATATCTTCATTAAAGAATTTAAAATCAAATAATTTTTTCTTTAAATGTGGGGGGCGTATGACCCGGTGAGTATCAAGCTGATTTAAAAGTGAGAATAAAGTGACCGTTTTATTTCCGTTCAAACCTAATGACCGTGCTTAATGCACGTAATTGATTGCCATTAAATTTTCCTTCTCTTCTTTTGGCTATAAAAGAAACACGAATTTATCATTTCAAAGTACTCCAGAGCAGGCTACTATCCCTAGCTTTTTCCCCTCTTCTCGCTTTGTTTTACACAACTGTGTGTTTATTTCCCTTCTACTATCTTGCTGTTAAGTTCTTGAGGGTGATTAGTATTGTGCTTATACTAATCATAACTGGCAGTTCTATCCTGGACAAATCTCCTCTGTTGGGGTATAACATATCTCATTATTGAGGAGTACCCGAGGACTATTGTGTTAAGGAAAATTTGCTGAGCAGGTGGCTCTGTCCTTGTGTGTGCATCAACATCAGAGTGTATATCATTTCAGTGATTTTCTAACGATTAATAATTTTGTCTGTTTAGTGTTATTTCCATTGTTGCAGATCCAACATATAGATAGGTTGAAACTAATTTATTTTGAAACAATGTCCACCAGGTAGTATAACACAAGACTCGTCAAGTCTTTCATATAGAGGTTCTTCATTAACCATATTGTTGCACCAAGTAAAAGTTGGGCATGAGTATTCTAAATTAGCCACGTTTCTTTCTAGTAGATTTTTTCTGAATTCCATATGAAAGTAATTGAGTCCTTCTGAACCTCCTTGTTTTACTGAAGAGTTAGCTATAATGTTCAAATCTCCTAAAATGCAGTAAGAGTTTGAGATGCTTGCTACAAGAGAGAATAAAGAAGACCAGAAGAAATTCCTATCAGCTTGATTAAGAGGGCCATATGTACATAGAAATTAGACAGTGAATTATAAGTTTGAAGCATCGAGAACCTCTAAATCCACACCATTTAAACAAAAAAGCCCTAACCCACCACTTCTTCCTATAACTGGAATGTGAAATTGATGCCTATCACCAAGAGAAACAAAAAGTCTTGTTGAATTAAGTATAGTCAATATTATCTTAGAGAAGAAAGACAATTGTTGGTCTACACGATTTAAGGAATGCTTTTAATGTTCGAATTGTCGGGCCATTCCCTAAGCCACATAATTCTGCGAAAACACTAACATTAATCTTGCTAGACCTTCCAAAGACGACGATGTAAGCCGGTATTCTCAAATCCTGTAGTTTTCTAGGTATCGAATGGATGCTGTGACGCGTACGTATTCCTGTTAAGAACAACCTCAATCTCCTTTTGAGTATCATCGTTGTGATTTTCTATTTTTACAAGGCTATGACTCCATTCCGTTGGTGTTAGACTTCTTTTCCTTCCAATGTAAAGTTTATAGGTTTTACCTATTTTCCACCCATATTTTTTCTAAATCCTATCCCGACAACACAAATCAAATTTTATATAACTCTTTTTATAATGGGTAAATAAAACTCACCCTATCAATAGTAAAAGTGACCAGATAAGTGTGTAGACATGAAGATTGAATTAGTCAAAATTAAGAACCCTTGAACCCGTGGGACACAAAGCTAAACAAAAATTAAAACATAGTAATATCTTTTTGCATTATAATTCTTCAAAGTAAGATTGAAGAAGAGGAAATTAATCATCCAATATCTATTTGCATAATATTTTTGAACTCTTCAAAATTAATATCACCATCACCATCGGTATCAAGAGCAGTGCTGATTCTTGAACAGTCATCAAAAAAATAACCTAAACCCTTTTGCAATTCTTCAAGAGATATCAAAATATATTTATCTTTATAATACATTGCAAATACAAACCTTACTTCTCTATCTTCAAAAACAACAGTTCCGTCTCCAAGTTCTTTATATACATTTGATAGCTCAGCTAATGAAATTTTGCTATCTCCATTTACATCAAATCGATTGAAAATATTCTCAATATCTTCTAATAATTCCTTATCGTTTGTTGTTTTGCTGCTACTCATCTTGTTGATTTTGTAGCTATCTCTTTTTCTAAATTTCAATCGACTATGTTGTATAACTCTTTCCAAACCTGATTAATTTAATGGTAGTGATAGTTTAGATTCACTATGGATATTAGAGAATATTAGGGTGGATTTTATTTACCCAATCTAAAACAAGTTGTACATAATTTAATTATTGTAGTTGGAATGCGATTTAGGAAAACTGTGGTTGGAAAATATGTAAAACTAAAGTATACGGGTGTTATAATATGAATATTCCCTCCGTCCCCAATATAAAAGCGGAAAAATGAGATTTTCTTAGATTAAGATTTTTTTTTTGTTTTTATAACTTTCACGTGATTTACCCTTATCAATTCCCAATACAATTAATTAAATTTATCTAAAAAGATGGAAAATATCAATATATTAAGAGTATTTATCCCACTAACATATTTGATTAGTGTAATTGTCTTTCGAAATTGCTATAAGTATTTTTTTTTTGGTAAATCCAAATTGTATTAATATATAACAAAATTTACAGAGAAAAATTACAAGAAAAAAGGTTAAAAAACCCCATAAACTTACAAATTATTTGAATCTAAAATAAGATACATTTGGGTTTTCTAATGAAGGTAAAAAAAATACTTATTTCATAAAAACTCAGGTCCCCCTCATTCGGTAGTAAACAACCCTTCTTATCTCCTTCGGTAGTAAACAACCCTTCTTATCCATGACATCCACTGCAAAATTGGCTTTACGAAAAGAGTGAACAAAACATATGTTATCATAATCTGCACAAACAACTACCCATCTTTTCCGAACAAACCAAGGTAGCGTATTGTTTGAAAAAGCCTGATTTGCGCTGCTAGTGTCAGAGCGAACCAGCACATTCAGATATCCCACTTTACTTCCCACTCCAAGCCACAACGACTCCATATAGCTCAGCGATATATTAGAAGTTGTACCCAGGCCCAAGCATATTGCTCTAATGACGTTGCTGTCAACATCCCTAGCCACCACACCAGCTCCCGCGACCCCAGGATTACCCCTTACCGCTCTGTCACAACGCAACAAAATTTTCCCATGTTTGGTGGCTGCCAGTTACACTCCACCGGTTCCAACACCTTTACTTTCCTTAAGTAACTCGAAAGAAGTTTAGAATCCCCAGGTCTTCAACTGAACTATGCATGTAGCCGTGTAACCCGATGGAATATTCGTGGATGATATGAAAAACCCCTTTTCTAAAGAAAACCCAGTTATCTTTCCTCTTATTGTAAACGATACCATTCCTAGTATTCCATAGTTCAGACCTTATGAAAAGAATGGCCAAAAGCCACAAATCCTTTATCAGACGGCTCTTTCCTTTAGCTTCTTTGTTAGAGAGAATTAAATTGATATGAGGTTGTAAACCAAAGATACCTGATCGCCAGTTCCAATCTATTTTGGCGAGTTACAATGCCACAAAATATGCTCAAGTGATTTTTCGTCATTCTTACATATGCATGTGGCATTTATTTGTGGTGTCAATTATGAACCTACTTTTCACTTTGTCGAGAGTAGCACACATACCACGATAAAGTTTTCAGTTTTGTGCAGCTAAAAAAGGGTGAAAATTTGATGCCTCCACAAGAGATTTTCCTCTTCAAAACCAATATATCTACTTCGAACTAAAGACCTTGCAGACGAGACAAAAAAAGTACCTTTAGGATTAGGCATGCAAACTTTATAATCGGCTCCTCCCGTAAGTCTAGGAAAAATCTCCAAGTCCACTCCAGCACCCAACAACATGTGATGGTAGTAATCCGAAATTTCCCAAGAACCATTTTGTAAAAGATCACTTACACATTCCGTGTAATCATTCCTATCAGATTCCGGAATTCCAAAGGCATCTGCAAGCCTTGTAGTACCGTACTACACATCAAAAATCAAAGAGGATGATCGGCCATCTCCAATTAGCATTTTAGAGTTGTTTTCAACCTTTTTATAAACCCAACAGATACCTGGAGGAATAAAAGACTTCTTGTAGTACTTAACCAACTCTATATTGTTTTGGAAGAATTTACCTCGTAAAAACTTATCCCACACTTTATTGGAATTACGAACATTCCACCAAAGTTTCATAAGCAAATCTTTATTCATCACCACCATTCTAGTAAGACCCAAGCCACCTTCCTCATAAGGGAAACAAACTTTATCATAAGCCACCACAAAAGCTCTATTAATCGGAGAATCACATGTCCATAAGATATTACGAATCACCCTTTCACACTGAAGAATGAACTTACACGGCTATTTATAAATAACCATATTGTGAATATAAAAGCTTGAGATGACCGATTTCACAAGAACCACCCTGTCTTGAAAAGATAACAACTTACCTTTCCAACCCACAAGTTGACCCTTTAATTTCTCCACAACATTGCTGATATGGTGATACCTAACAGTACCTGGCATAACTTGAACTCCCAAATACCTATCCGAAAAAGTGACCAAGAAAATCATCAATAGTCCGTCTTCTATTTAGAGAACCCCCACCATAGTAGACCTTGCTTTTTTTTTTTCCGACTAACAGTTTGGCCTGAAGCACGCTGATACGACCTAAGTAAATCAACCAAAATCTGCAAACTCTTCATGTTTCCTTTACAGAAAATCATTATATCATCAACATATAAGAGATGAGTAGAGGAAATACTATCTCTCTTTACCATATAAGTCATCTTACCTTCCTTAAATAGTTTAGTAATGTTTCGACTAAAGATATCCTCAATCAAAACAAAAATCAAAGGTGATCGCGAATCACCTTGATGAAGACCCCTATCGATTTTAAAAAAACCCCTTTGGACTTCCATTAACAAGAACCGAAATTCTAGCTGAACTCAAGATTTTCCGAAGCCATGCACACCAAACCTCAGAAAAACCATATCTTCTAAAGACTTCATGAATGAAATTCCAGCTCAAAATATCAAAAGCCTGAGTAATGTTCATTTTGAGACCCACATTACCAAACTTTCTCTTAATTTGTATTTCGTTCACTATCTCAGATGCTAAACTTATATTATCATTGACACTCCTATCATTCATAAAAGCTACCTGCTCCTCATAAAAAAGCCTTCCCAAAACCCCACCCAATATCGTAGCTAAGATTTTGGTGAAAATTTTGAAGAAAAAATTGCTAAGACCAATAAGACGAAAATCCCTTAGGGTATTAGCTCCTCTAACTTTAGGAAGTAAGATAAGAAAGCTAGAGCATTCGGGATAAAATGTTCCTGCCAATAATAACAAATAGCATTAATTAAATCATCATGAATAATCTCCCAACAATGTCTATAGAAGAAACCCGAAAAACCATCCGGACCCAGAATAGAAGCAGCGCCTAAATCAAATACTGGTGTCTTGATTTCTTCAGGAAAAGGAATATAATCTATGGATGGACTCTCTTCTAAAAAAATAACTTCATGATCCACATCAAAAAGTTACTCCCCTAAAATAGAATCATCCCCATTGAATTTATCTTCAAAAAAGACAACAATACGGTTCTTTGGTTGCTCATAATCTGAAATAGTCTCCCCGTTCACATCAACTAATTCAGAAATAGTATTGTTACTTCTTTTAATTCAAATACTATTACATGGAAAAAACTAGAGTTAATAGTGCCATCGGTCAACCAATTATTTCTAGCCTTCTGTTTGAGCATTGTAGCAATCTATATATGAGTATCTTGGACTACTACCTCTGCATCTTTTATTCTATTCAGCTTCATATCACTAGACGAGTCATCATCCGAAATCCTCATAGCAACTTCAAACTGAACTTGAACTTGTATCAACCTTATATTAATGTTATCAAACACCCGCTGATTCCATTCTTTCATTGCTACCTTCAACCTTTTTAGTTTATTAGGGAAGATAAACATTAGATTATCATTCAACAGAAGAGTCCAACTGTCCTCAACCCTTTTCATAAAATCTTGGTGGCTAAACCACATCTTTGAACACGAAAATGAGCTCGCTTCAGTCTCATAACAACAAAAGAAAACCCAATAAAAGGAGAATGATCGGAAACTTCTCTAGAAAGAGCTTTACAACCAATCACTAAACTCGTTCATAACTGTAGTTCGTAGCACAACATAACCTTTATTTTCATCACATCGAAGCACACAATTAAAAGATCCAATAACAAGCCACAGAGAATTAATGTTGCTCATATTCAGTTGACTCCACATTCCACTTCTTGTGATTTGTAAGTATCTCGCATGAACAAGAGACATATAGGCCCCCTCCATAGCCACATAAATTGCTTGCCTACTCGTATTTAGAACAAATGGATTGCCAATATTTGAAGACTAAAAAATCCACAAATTGCCAATAGAAGATTCAAAAGAATTATGAATATTACGAGATTTAAAACCTTCAATATTTAGTCTCAGAATGAACTCATGCCGCGATTTAACCATGGGTTCAGCAAAACAAAAAACCTCAGGCTTATGAATTCTAATTAATTCCTTTAATTTGAATTTCGTTTCATCTCTCGCAACTCCGTTAATATTCCAAAAGAAGACCCGCAGTAAGAACTAGGCGTAAAGTTAGTATTATTTACCTTCAACTATCTACCAACAACCAAGTTTGAAGCGACACTATCAACCAGTTTACTCCTAGAAATTCCGTTGACATTCTGAGGGATAGTCCCTTACTTATTTTTAGCTGTCCACCGGAAGTCAAGTTGGAAACAATGTCACCTTCCTGTTTTCCGCTAGTAGTTCCCCAGCCAATCCTAGGGGAATAACCTCTAGGGAGACATTGAGAAATGTTCTCAAATGGGGGGTCATCTTGGAGAAATATCCCGGACTTTTAAAATTTGGGAAAATGCCCCAATCTGTTAGTAATTCCGTTAACTATAACATCCCTATCCATTTTAGCCCTGATATACATGTCAAAATATGAAATTTCTTATCAATTTTAAAAAAAAATCAATTTCAAACAACAAATCCCCAATTTTTACATACAAATTTCAATATAAACATACCAAAACACCCAAATTTTAACACGTGACGATTCGCACGCGTACGTTTAACAGAAATACTAACAGATTGGGACATTTTTCCAAATTTCAAAAATCCGGAGCATTTCTCCAAAATGCCCCCCATTTTAGGGCATTTCTCATATTTTCCCTAACCTCTACTAGCTTTTATACCCAGCGTATTGGCTTCTAATCCAAGTGAGAACCAACTTCCAAAACTGTTCCATCACCACCATATTATGAATATATATCATCTTCAAAACCCAAGCTCTTTCTACCCATAACCGCAAGTTTTGCACGAACAACTTCTTTTCTAGATGCATGAGCCTGTTTTTTCGCTTGCTCCTGAGCATCTATATTCCCCCATGACTTTTATCCCATATCAGACTTGTCATAATTCTCTAGAACCTCCTCTTCATCATGCACGTCTTCCACTACAACTGCATCCTTCTCATTATTTAAAATACCCAATTACTAATCAAGAATATCAACATTACTCTTGGAAATAATTGACGTAAACAAGTCATCAACTAAAGGCGTAGAGGAATTATCTCCTTCTCTACTCTCCTCATTCAACTCACTAAGAATATTAAATTTGTTACCTGAGCTGAATTCATTACCTTTAGTTCCATATGAAGAAGAAACTGAATCTCTTCTCCCACTAACTTGCTGCCAAACACCATCTTTTTGTTGCTTCTTAACCTGATTTGTAGATGGCTTTGGTATAAAAATATTTGAAACTTTATTAGAAACCGTTGGATCTGCAACAATAAGAATACTATACAGAAGAAAACATTAAGGTTAATGAAATCTCTGAATTGATATCACACAATGGACAAAGCCACCCGCTCAGCAAATTGTCCTTAACACAATAGTCCACGGGTACTCATCAAGAATGAGAGATTCTATACCCCCACAACGGAGATGTGTCCAGGATAGAACTGCCCATTATGAATTGTATAAGCACAATACAAATCACCCTCAAACGAACTCAACAACAATTTAGATGGAAGGGAAATAAACAAGCAGTACGCAAAACAAAGCAAGAAGAGGGGAAAAAGAAGACAAGATAGTAGATGCTTCTGGAGTAAGTTGGAATGAAGAAATTCGTTTTCTTTTATAGGTAGAGGAAGAGAATAGCTTTATGATAGGCACTTAATTTATACATTTTTACCGTCTAATTTATATTTGCTGGTACTTGATTCTGTACTAATTATATTATTTTATGTTTTTATAGGTGGTTCGTATAAAATCCAAAACTATAAGCTAAACACGGCTAAAAATGATAATTGGTAGACTTTCTTTGGACATACAGGAGTTGGTGAGAAAAGTCTGACGTATAGAGAAAGTGGAGGTCTTCTAGCTTTTCTTTTTGGTGTACAGTAACCTAGATTAGAAGCTTGTTTGGTGGCGTTGAAAGTGAGATAGTGAGCTGATGGGTCCTCTGTTTCTGTTGGTAGTAGGTTGATCGGTCAAAGTAAAAGATAGAAGAGGACATGCAGTGAAAGGTGTTGGCTACTGTTGGTAGTAGGAAGTGGAGTTGGTTAGTCTTGTGAGCAATTGGAGTTGCTATTTTGTAAAACACTCGGTGAAGTGTTGAGACGTGAGTGGTGTCAGATGGTAAGGTGGAGAATAGGTTAGAAAGTTAAGAAGACCTAGAAGGGGAGTTAGGCGGTACGGTGGAAAAAGTAGGTAGGACTTAGGAGTCAAGCTATTTGGTATTTTAGGGAATCTAGGAAAGAGGAGTATGGGGGACCTGACGTTTGATAAGATAAAGTGAGACAAACACCACGTGAAGAAAAAGACGGATTGGAAGAAAAATGGATCATAAAAGCGTAAGAGAGAAAGTGGGAAAGTGGGACCAAGGTTTGATGTGGCAGAAGAGTAGTGGGTTTTGTTCTTTTTTGTTTCTAAAAAGAAACGTGAAGGTTGGTATAAAAATAGAGAAAGAAAGCGACATCGAGGGGAAGTTTTGGTTCTTTAGGTTTTGTGGTGTTTGGTGTAGACGGAGGGTGGCGGACATCTTGGGAGTAGGCTAAGAAAGAAGTAGAGGAAAAGTTAGCACGTGGGGGTCAAATAAAAATTGAGAAAAGAAAGTATAAAAGCAAAGCTAGGGCGTCATATTACGGGAGTTCTTTTCTGGAGTTTTCTTTTTAGGTTTTGTAGGTAGGGGGAGGCTGCGTCTGGCGCACAAGAGAGAAGACAGCGTCAGTGACACACAGGAAAGAAAGCTAGAAAAAGGTGGAGGGAGATGAAAGAGAAGTACAGAGGAGGTCGTTCTTTGTGGAGACATGAACAAGTTTTTGTTTCCTGCTGAAGCCCGTGAGCAGGAAGAGACAGAAGTGACGCAGACGGTTTAATCTTTCTATTTCTTCTCTGTAATTATTTTTATGGGTTTTAAGAAACCCATTACCATCTTCATGTCTTGCTAATTAATTTGTAGTTAGGGTTTGATGTTGAAACCGGTTAAAGTTTTAGATTCAACTAAATGAAGTATTTGATACAGACTATTATGATTTGAATAAATTAATTTCATGATTTTGATTTATTGAAATTTTATTAAACAATTGTGATTTCGTTAGATGATACATGCTTGGCCTAGGTTTTTGATGTTCCATGCTTTTGGTATACAATTGTTATTTTGAAAATCTACTTGTTGCAAATATATTTGTCTACTTATTTGATATTTCATGCTTGGGTTAAATCCTTAAACGGGGTATGCTTAGAATAGCCAGGTATTATTTGTGGACCTATAGTTAGTTTCGTACAATTTTCTCGCTAACGCAATTTGATGGTGTATGCTTAGACTTAGAACTTTTGATGCACCATGCTTAGGGCATCCAAGTGATATTTACGACTCTAAATATTCAGGAGTTATGTTTCACTTCAGTAGTTAAATATAAATAGTGGTGGATACTGAGAACCCTGGTTACTATTTCTCACATTTGATTTATTTTTATTAGTTTAGTTTGTTTAGTATTTTATTCATAATTCTAAAAATCCCAAAATATTGTTTCTGATTAGGTAATTGAGATATTGATTGCAGTATTGTCCCCCCTCCCTGTGGGTTCGACCCGTACTTGTCGTTGTCTGCATTGTAGACACCGTGCGATTGCGGTTTATTTATATAAGGTATTCTAAAATCATATCACTTTAATGGCTATTGATTGAAAATCAATTCCGTGCATGAAGCACGGACATAATGTTTATAACGGAATTAAAACGGCCAAATTTATTCAATCTTTAATACAACTTAAATCACACAGGGTCAGACGCCCCCCACATTTAAAACAAAATTTACTTTAATCTTAAATTCTTTTAAGGAAATATATTATGTTCAGAAAAGGTAAGTCTTGGTTGGCCCGCAGCCGCAGCCACGCCCGCACCCACAACCACACTCATGCCCGCAGCCGTAGCCACAACCACACCCGCATCCGCACCCACAACCACAATCCACAAGCTACAGACCGCAAACTGCAAATGCAAGCGCACCCGATCCTGAGCCCGACCCGACCGACCGGACGGACGGCGTGCGTGCTTCGGTGCGAAGCACCGCGTGTGTGTGAAAATGATGGTTGCACCAACTAGCCCATAACCTTAGTCCTCTTCCATAAACAAAAGTGTGTAAACCCCTAATAGGTCTCCCTTAGATGCAACTTTTTAGGTAATAAGGAGAGGCATCTGTAGTTTCTCCAATGTGGGACTAAAATTTCATTCACAAAAGTGAAAATGAGCTAGTTTCCTTAGTGACCCCTTGATCCTAAGTTCCATTCCCACCAAGACTAAAAACATAACAAATTCATTTTCTCCAACGATCCCCCACATGAATGAAAACCCGATGAAAATCAGAAATCAGAAAGCGAGAAATACCACTATAGGCAATAGGTGTCCATAAGGTCTTGAACCTTTTCTTAGTGAGAAATTATCGGAACTACTTGAAGAATCAGTGAACGCGATGTCTTGAGATGCCATCGTTTGGTGCAGTTCATCAATAACTTCCACGCGTGATATCTCTCTAGGTGTTGTTAAGTTCATGCCGTTGTGTCCATTTTGGCCCTGGACGTATCCCGTTTCTCATAATGCTCTAGAGAATCAGCTCAGTTCTCATAGGAAGCGACCCACTTTCTCATTCAGATAGGTGAGTTCTATCAAGAGTGTTTACTGCTACACCCCACTTCAATCTTAAATTGAAACTATAGAACTCATTAGGACTTAATAAAAAGTCATCCTCACATGCAGTCAAACTATCACGTCTACACCATAGGGAAGGGACAGAGAATGAAATTCTATGATAGTGTTTCCTTTAACCATCACAAATTAGTTGTCTCATTCAAAACCTTGATCTTGGGATCTCCAGTCAGCAAGGTTGAGTATCCTTCATGACAAGTTTATTTAATGAGCTTAAATCCCATCCCCTTTGATGCATTACTAACTATCTCCTTGGACAAATCTTTCGTCAAAGGGTCCGCGATATTCTCCTTAGACCTCACAAAGTCAACAGAAATAACGCCAGTTGAGATTAGTTGTTTTAGGGAATTATGTCTTCTACGAATGTGTATAAACTTCCCATTATAGTTGCTGTTTTTTAGCATTAGCTATTGCAGCTTGACTATCACAATGTATAGATATAGATGGCACAACCCTATGCAAAAGAGGAATGTCTTCTAAAAAATATCTTAGCCAAACGGCTTCCTTTCCTGCTTTATCTAAAGCAATAAACTCCGATTCCATAGTGGATCGAGCTATACATGTCTGTTTGGAACTCTTCCAAGATACAGACCCACATGCTAGAGTGAACACCTATCCAATCGTAGACTTAGACTCCTCTGAGTCTGATATCCAATTTGCATCACAAAATCCTTCAAGGACTGCATGGTATCTCTCATAATTTAAACAAAAGTTCAAAGTGTACTTCAAGTTCCTTAACACTCTAATAAGTGCATCCCAATGCTCCTGCCCTGGATTACAGGTATACCTACTCAACATACTCACAACATAAGCAATGTCTGGTCTCGTACAATTCATCAAATACATCAGACTTCCTATAACACGTGAATATTCAAGTTGTGAAACTCCGTTACCCTTATTCTTTTTGAGTCTACAACAAGGATCATACGGAGTACAAGCAGGTTTACTATCAAACTGGTTATATTTCTTAAGCATAGATTCAACATAATGAGATTGATTAAGACTATATCCATTATAATTTATTCTAATCTTCATCCCTAAGATCACATCAGCGGGGCCTAAGTCTTTCATGTCAAAATTTTCATTTAGAATGTTCTTTGTGGAATTAATTACATCCATGTTTGTACCGAGTATAAGCATATCATCAACATACAAGCATACAATTACACATGCATCATTCACAAGTTTAGTATAAACACACTTGTCAGATTCATTGATTTTAAAACCACTAGAGATCATTACTTGATCAAATTTTTCATGCCACTTACAAAGATTTTTTCAGTTTACAAACTTTGTTTTCACAACCTTTCACTATAAATCCCCCAGGTTGGTCCAGGTAATGTCTGACTAGTTGAAGTGATATCTAGGGGATCAACACATATCATGCGAGAATCAGATTTCAATGGAAAAACATTTTCAAAGAAAACAACATCCCTAGATTCCATAATAGTATTCACACCAATTTCAGAAATTCCAGAACTTACAACCATAAATATATATGCAGTAGTATGCTCAGGATACCCTATGAAGACACAGTCAACAATTTTGGGTCCTATCTTGGTTCTCTTAGGTGGAGGAATGGGCACCTTAGCCAAACACCCCCACACTTTAAAGTATGCATAAGAAGGTTGTCTACCTTCCATAACTCATATGGAGTTTTGTCTGATCCTTTAAATGGTACTCTATTCAAGACATAGCAAGCTGAGAGGACGGCCTCCCCCCACAAGTTTGATGGTAATCCTGAACTAATTAACATGGCATTCATCATCTTCTTAAGGGTTCGGTTCTTCCGTTCAGCCACACCATTAGATTGTGGTGAATAAGGAGGGGTTACTTCGTGTATAATGCCGTGTTCTATGCAAAAATCTCCTATAAAAATTACATACTCACCACCATGGTCAGACCTAACAGTTTTAATGATAGCACTCATTATGTTTTCAACTTCTAGTTTATATATCTTAAAGGCTTCTAAGGAATCATTCTTACCTTTAAGTAAATATATGTGACAGTACCTCGTACAATCATCTGTAAAAGTGAAAAACCATTTCTTACCACCTCTAGTTTGAACTGATTTCTCTGAATATTATTCCTATAAGGTTTAGAATTTCTCTGAATATTATTCCTGTAAGGTTTTTTAGCATATTTTGATTCTACGCATATTTCACATTTATGTTCATTATCCAAACTAAATTTGGGTATGCAGCCTATGCTATCCAGTTTAATAATTGACTTATAGTTTACATGTCCAAGTCTACCATGCCAAACATTCAATGACACACAAACATAAGCAGAAGAATCAATTTTATTCATTTCAATAGAGGTTACATTTAGTTTGTAGAGACCCTCAGTCTTACAACCCTTTCCTACATAATCCTTACCCTTAGTGACAATAACTTTCCTAGATTCAAAAACAAGTTTAAAACCCTTATCATCTGAAACACCACAAGATACAAGATTTTGCAGATGTCTGGAACATGAAGAACTTCATTCAATGTGAGAGTTTTGCCAGAAGTGAGTTTTAGCCCAACTTTCTTTTCCCGCAACCTGTGCCGCGAATGAGTTACCCATGTAGAGTTTCTCTCCTTCCCCTACCTTCTGATAGGAGGTGAACATATCCCTGTTTTCACAGACATGCTTGGTAGCACCAGAGTGTACCCACCAGTCTCTCACATTGGTTACCAGATTGACTTCAGACACCGTGCCAGAAAACTCGTTCTTGTTGTTTTCAACCAAATTAACATTGTTTTTCTTATTATTAAAGTCCTTACGTTTTCTACAGTGCATTTCCATATGGCTAGGAGTTCGACACACATAACAGGCACCTTTAATTTTACCAATGCCAAATTTGGGTTTCTGAAACGTACATTTCTTGTGATGACCAGGCTTGCGTTTGCTGCTGTCTCCTTTTTCAGTATTGGAAGACTTATGTCCAATTACATGAGCCTTGTTGGACATGTCCCTTGCAGAAGATACGTTCTTGTCTTTGGAGCACAGTAATTCTTCCACTTGAATCTTCTTACCCAATTCAACCATACTGGCTTCACCAGTTTCATGTCTCAATCTATGTTTGTATTCAGACCAGGAAGACTGTAATTTCTCAATCACAACAGACACTTGAAACGTTTCATCTATCACCATACACTCAGCAAGAATTTCATTGATAATACTGAAGTTCAAGGAATTGATCAACCACAGATTTGTCATTTGATATTTTGTATTCCAGGAACCTAGCTACCAAAAATTTCTTACTTCCAACAGTTTCATCTTGATATTTTGCTTCTAAAGCAGCCCATAAATCAAACGCAGAAAAATTATCTTTTGTATTATAAAAATCATATAGTGCATCTTCTAAAAAAATGGTTTTTTGCCATGTAGTTCTGTCTATCCCAACTTTCCAACTCCCTTTCATTTCCAGCATAATTCAAAGTCTCATCAAAGGATTTCAGAACTAATTCATATAGCATATGGAAACTCAGATAGAACAACATCTTGGATTTCCATCTTTTGAAATCTTTGCCACTGAATTTTTCTGGTCTGTCAACATCACTTTTTCCCATTGTTACAGAAGAAGAATATTGTGTTAAGATTGTTGGATTTGCAACAATAAGAATACTATACAGAAGAAAATGTTAAGGTTAATGAAATCTCTGAATTGATATCACACAATGGACAGAGCCACCTGCTCAGAAAATTGTCCTTAACACAATAGTCCGGGGTACTCCTCAAGAATGAGAGATGCTATACCCCCACAGCGGAGATGTGTTCAGGATAGAACTGCCCGTTATGACTTGTACAAGCATAATACAAATCACCCTCAAACGAACTCAACAACAATTTAGATGGAAGAGAAATAAACAAGCAGTGCGCAAAACAAAGCAAGAAGAGGGGAAAAGAAGACAGGATAGTAGATGCTTATGGATTAAGTTGGAATGAAGAAATTCGTTTTCTTTTATAGGTAGAGGAAGAGAATAACTTTAATGGCTATTGATTGAAAATCAATTCCGTGCATGAAACACGAACATAATGTTTAAAACAGAATTAAAACGGCCAAATTTATTCAATCTTTAATACAACTTAAATCACGCCGGGTCAGACGCCCCCCATATTTAAAAAAAAATTAATTTAGTCTTAAATTCTTTTAAGGAAATATATTCTGTTCAAAAAAAGTAAGTCTTGGTTGGCCCGCAGCCACAGCCACGCCTGCACCCGCAACCCTACTCATGCCCGCAGCCACAAGCCGCAGACCGCAACCGCAAACCGCAAGCGCAAGCGCAAACCCACACGCACACGCACCAGAACCCGACCGACCGGACGAACGGCGTGCATGCTTCGGTGCGAAGCACCGTGCATGTGTGAAAAGTATGGTTGCACCAACTATCCCATAACCTTAGTCCTCTCCCATACACAAAAGTGTGTAAACCCCTGAGGGGTATCCCTTAGATACAACTTTTTAGTTAATAAGGAGAGAAATCATCTTTAGTTTCTCCAATGTGGAACTAAAGGTTCATTCACAAAAGTGAAAATGAGCTAGTTTCCTTAGTGACCCCTTGGTCCTAAGATCCATCCCCACCAAGACTAAAAACATAACAACTTCATTTTCTCTAACAGAAACACGTTGCACATCTTGTTCACCAGATTTTGCAAAAGTTTTACGAGCTTTTTTATACTCCTTGAAAACATGCCCAACAATTTTGCAGTGGCTACAAAATTTAAGTTTATTCGGAACATCATCCTCTTGTGTAAAACTCCTTCCACCTGCTGTAACATCACTTTCATCTAGAATCTTCTTAGAAAAATATATATCCACAAGAACAAAAGCAAAATACCCATATTCATGATTTAAGGTTCTTTTATCAACTACAATTAGTGTACCCAGGGCCATTGCAAGTGACAACAAAATATTCTCCATCCATAATTCCACAAACAAGCTTGGAAACTTAACCACACGCTAGCATGTGACGTGCGTTGTTTATCCGGGTTAAAAATTGGAAACCATTTTAAGAACTTGTTGTTCTACAATCCATGCATCTTTGTTTAAAATCTTATATTTATCTTCCATATCTTCAAGTTCGATAATAAAAAATCCTTTTGTCATTGGTACAAATTTGCACCTATTCTCCCCAATCTTCCATTGTTCAAGTAATGACTTTTTAACCTTAGCAAAAACAAGACCATTAAAATTTAACCTTCCAATAAAACTAAATCTCTAAACATCACAACTTTGAAGAAATAATTCAGTTAGGATCTCGACAGCTGGTTTCCCTCCCTTAATAGTTGGTTTAGGTAAAGACTTGATATCAATACTTGTACAACCGAGTTTTTTTTTATTCCAACAAATCAACATACATATTTAGGTTGAAAAATCACTATTAGTTCAGTAAAAGCATTATTATTCACTAATGTTGTACGTAACCCAGAATCCAAAGTTTCTTCCATTTTAAATCATCAAAATTGATTAATTGCTATAAACATTAACTATTTATTAATACCCATATTCTTTAATAAGGTATATATAAAAAAATTACTTCAAAATTGATTTTTTACCTGTTCGATATGAACTAGAAATTTTTACTTCTCCTCCGTCTTTATATTAGGGACGGAGGGAGTACATTAAAATGATATAAATTTCCATTTGTAAATCATAACAAGTGAAGTGACCATACTTAGCATATAAAAACTACTCCCATATTATTATTTATAAATAAAAATCATTTGAAATAAAAATGGGACAACAACCCCTTTTCCATTTATAATGTTTAAATTTAGTTTTTGTTATTTTTTAATGACAGTTCTACCCTTTCTTTCCTTTTTATCAGTTTCTTCTTCTTCTCTCTCATTTCTTCTTTCTTTTTTTTCCTCCTCCTCCTTCCCACCACCATCACCACCGCCAGCAACAGTAGCTCCGCCGCCACGTAACCAGTGAGAAGAAGATAAATCTTTAGCAACAACACCTTCGTCTCCTCCACCAACACCTCCTTATTTTTTTGTTTTACTTTTATGTTCAGCAATAGTAGCTCAGCCACCCATATCCGCTACTAAAATCACCCCTGTCTCCTCTACCAACACTACCATCACCTCTTTCACTTTCTATGTCCTGATTTTATATCGACAACACCTCCTCCTCCCCTATCGCCTCCTCCTTCTTATCTTTTCTCCCCCACCACTACATGTCCAGATTCACCACCAATAACACCTCCTCCTCCTCCTCCTCCTCCTTCTATTCTCTACAAACATCACCTACACCTCCAGATCATCATCATTGAAAATCATCATTAAAAAATAATGGTACATCATCATTGTTAAAATTGGGGTTTTGTGTTGGTGAAAAGTCAGAAAAATGATGAAACCAAATTTGGTTTCATCAATTTTTACAAAAACTGAACAACGTTGAAACCAATTTTTGTGTTGGTGAAATGTCAGAAAAATGATGAAACCAAATTTGGTTTCATCAAATTTTACAAAAACTGAACAACGTTGAAACCAATATTTTGTGTTGGTGAAATATCAGAAAAATGATGAAACCAAATTCAATATTTATGTTGGTGAAATGTCAAACAAATGATAAAACCAAATTTGGTTCCATCAAATTTTACAAAAACTGAACAACGTTAAAACCAATATTTTTTTGTTGGTGAAACATCATAAAAATGATGAAACCAAATTTGGTTTCATCAAATTTTACAAAAACTAAACAACGTTGAAATAATTTTTGTATTGATGATTTTTATCGTTGAAACCAATGTTGCTGGTGATATTGGTGGTGGTGTTGCTGGTTGGTGATAGGGCTGGTTGGTGATGGTGAGTGGTGGTGGCGATGGTATTGGTGGTGGTGGTCGTTGGTAGTAGTGGTGGTTGGTGGAGGTGCTGGTTTGGTGG
>JAJJMC010031210.1:20570329-20585825 GCA_023531435.1 Papaver californicum
TTGGTGTTGGTTGTGGTTGGTGATGGTGGTCGGTGGTACTCGTTGGTGGTGGTGGTTGGTGATTGTATTGCTGCTGATGGTAGCGGCGCTAGCTGGTGGTGCTGCTACTGGTGGTTGTGTTGCTGGTGGTGGTGGTGACGCTGGCTGGTGGTGGGATGGAACTGCTAATTGGTGATCGTGGTTGTAGGGTGGTGCTTGTGTTGGTTTGTGGTGTGGTGGTGTTGGTGGTGGTGGGATGGTGTTATTCGTGATGGGGTGATGCTAATAGTGACGTTGGTAGTGGTGGTGTTTGGAAGAGAAGACAAATTTTAAATTTATGTTAATTTTGTATTAAAAACGTTAGAATTTTTAAAATAGGGTGGAGTTGATTTTTTATTATGGTTGAGTTAAATTAAAAGAAAGGTTACTTTAGATATATTTTGTTAAATAAAATTTTTGTGTTATTTTTTTTTTTTGATAAAATTTTATAGATGGATAATAAAATTTTTGGATCTCCATAACATACCCATGTGACAGCAGGACTCCTTGCTAATATTAAAGAATGATGGACAACCTTGGTTGGATGACTAGTTGGTGCATTGCCGGCGTCAATGTGATTCGGAAGTTGGTCTGATTCTGTAAAGCAGACTAGACAATTTGTTTCATAGTTATGTACGCGTGACTGTATGAAACTTGTTTTATGTTAAGTTTCCTTAAATTAGTTACCGATCAATATAGATGATTTGACCAAGCCACGATGCTGACGACCATATTTGTATCCAAAAGTAATATATTTGGGAGCAAATGTTGAAAATGTACTGGTAGTCTGGTACGAGGATTTAAGACTAATCCGAACTAAATAACATTTGTAGCCACATGATTCATATTTTAAAGGTTAGAGAACGACCCCTGCACCCATTTTATGCAAACTCATCGACCATCAATCCTATTCTTCATTGCATAAATCAAAATATCACGCAATCGTTGTCTGCTCATCCTATTTATTTTATTTTTTTCACTTTTCACCTGCCACTGAACTAAAAAAGAGTATACTTTTAATTTCATGATGTAGCATTACCAACAGAGAAAAAATCATCTGTCATTTGCTCCTTTGGAAGTCCAATGAAACGAATTTACACGTCGAACAACGTTAACCTAGGAGCGACTTATATGGCAATGGGTTATATATATAATTATGTGATCTCTCCATTTGCTCTTTTTTGGTGCACAGACAAGACCTTTATAACTCGCCACTCAGCTTTCGTTTCATTATTTCCACTCCCCTCTTATGCAAAGCCTCAACCTCAGGGACGCAAAAACTAAAAATCTTCAATTTAAAGATTAAATTAAAATAAATAAAAGATAAGGTCAAATTCTTTATGCTTTTGCTTAGAAAATTCCGATTATAGTTTTTGTTTGCCATGTCAATTGTACGGACACACATTTGGTATCTCAATGGATATTCATCACATTCCTATTCGGCTTTATACCTTAAAAAGGTTAGTATCCTTTTCTTCTTTACGATTAGAATGATATTGTTGTGTTAGTTTTGCTTTCTATGCTAAAGCAAAAAACTAACAACCTTTTTCTTTTTTAATCCATCTGAGCATTTGGTTGTGTATTATATCTTATTTTATTTGTGGGTTCGTGGCCTTTCCCATTAGCTAGTTTGCTTTTGACATCAGATGTATAATAATGAATCTTCTCCCAAATCCACATCATTAATCGGTGACCCACTCTTAACCCTGACGTTAACTGTAATGTGTTAGACTGATACTCTTTCCGTTTTAAGAAAAGAGTTACTATTACTTTTTCATTTTAGCCTAAAAAAAGTTAAAATGAAAAAATAATAGTAACTCTTTTCTTGAAACGAAGGTAGTATTATTTTTTGTTGTCCTTCTGTATTATTTTAGCCTAACGTACGGTTATCATTGGTATAGTCTACTGTATCAAGTGCATTGAACCAACTGCAACCTAATATAAGATACGGCCTAAGCGAAAGCGCCAAAATAATTACTGGTCTATGAGAAGGCTAAGAGAGGGTCGAAATTAGTAAACGAGTTCATCGGGTGATTACAATTGCTAACCGAGGAAGACGGAAAGAGAGAGAATACAATGGGCCTGGTAAGTTTACTCGTCTATATCGTTGAAGTACATGATATAACTAATCTTGAAAATCGACTTGTAAGGTTAGAACTAAACAGTATCTATTAACGGTAAGATCTTAAGTTGTCCATATAATATGTGACGAATGTTAACAAAGTTGTCCATATAATATGGGACGAATATTAACAGACGCCGAGTCTTTTATAAAGAGATAAAAAATGATTTTCGATGAGCTTCTAACGGCCAATCGGGATAATTTTTATGTAATATAGATTTCTTTTAGTTGTCTGTGTGGTGGGTTTTGCGATTTCAGAGATGCTTTATCTCTCTGGTGGATTTGTAGGCTCTTTGAAAATTCCTTTACTTACCTATTGTAAGCCGCGTCAATATCTTTTACATTCACCGTTAAAAAACACTTGTTGAACAATACAATTCTAACCAAGATCACTTTTACTATGCCGTGTTGGGGGGAAATAGGTTTGTAACTACTAAAGGAGGGATGAGAGAAAATATCTGCAAATCGGTATAACTCATCTTTATTAGGGATTTTCTATGATGATTACCGGAAAAATTAAGGCAACAAAACATTGTTTGATGAGGGAATTCAATAAAAATAATCATATGGAAAGTAACAGTGAGAAGGCGAATGAGAAGATAATGGAGGAATTCTTGGAGAAGTCAAGGAGAACGTGGAGTAACAGAAGTGCAGAAAGTGTGAATTAATAATAGGCTGATCAAAACAGAAAATTGGTGCGGATGGAGATGAAGACCTTCTCAATTGAGGTTGAATACTTTGGTTCAACAAAGTAAAGATTACAAAAAGGGCTAAAGAGGTTATAAAGCTTGGATAGATTTTCATCTACAAATGATATCATGTATGAAAGATATCCTGGTCTAGGTTACTGAAGATGGATTTACTAGAAAAAAAAATGGAATAAAAGAATGGGTGAAGATGTTTGCCTATCTCAATTTTAGTGAAGTAAAGAAGGAGAATCATGAGATTCTCAAGATTCAGGAGGAGAACAGAGACAAATGTTACAACATTTGTTTTCTTTGTGGAGAAGAAAATAAATTTTGGTCCTCACTTGCAGAATTGTTGAATTACTTCATTCCCAATGAGGTGCCTCAAGGTACGTAGAACAATCAGTTTAAAATCTAATGATGATTATCCTATGCTTCAAATTAAAATTTCTGAGATTCAAAAGAAATGATAGGCATAATGGAAGTATATATCTAAGAATATTGGATGGGTAAGATTGCAGTGATCATTAAAGAAAGGTTTCAATGAAATAAATTTCCAAGAAATCAAAGCAATCAATAAACTAACTGCTATGTTATATCTTTAGCATCATGAGTGGGGGAGTCTATGGGAAACTGTCATTTGGAATTCTAATGGATCCATTCTCAAGCTAACAAAATGGCATGTGATTCCATAGATCCTACTGAAAAACTCGGGCTTGTTCCTGTGGAGAACATCCACCAGAAGGGAAAGTTGGGTCCGCTCGGGCTTCGGACTGTGGACAATATCCACCTGAAGGAGAAGCTGGGTGTGAAAAATATTCCCCAATCACGTTCTCTCGTTGAGAATATCAACTAGAAATAGAAATATGTGTGTTGGGGGAGGGGTAACTCTTTCCTGTTGATTCTATAACAATAGGAAAAATGGGTAAAAACTAAAGTGCTGGAATCTATGTAAGTTAACCTCTACTAGAAATAACCTAGGGGACGGATATAGCAGGAATAATGCATTCCTTAACAAATCATTATGTAGCAGGAACTTGTGGATCAACCTTTAATAAGTAGTTTTTTACACTTGGTCAAATAATTACTCTGATCCTTGCTTTGTAGAGTGGATAGATTTTTATTTAATATGGATTTTAATGATGCTTCCCCAACTGCATTACAAATTTCCTTAACAAACTATCTCTGACCACAACCCTATTGTTGTGGTTATTAACAGGGGTAGTCAATTGAAATTTATATAGACTTTTATAGACTTTTATTTCTAGTGACTCTCGGAAACTCTCTGGAAGTATAGAGATTTTCAATAATTTCAAAAAAGATTTCCAGTGGTTTTAAAAGAGAACTGTAGAGAGTCTCTGAGACTTGTAGATACAAATCTAGTGGATTTCTAGAGAGTTTCTGTGATTTGTAGAGATAAAAAAATTAAAATATCTAATCATAAATTCAAAACATCTACCAACCTTTTTTTATTATGCATGTTACACAATTAACACAAGTATCATGAACACTTTTTTTATTATGCACGTTACAAGCACATACCTTGAATATCGGGCGAATCTCGACCGTATCGGCCGATACGACGATATTTGAAGATTCGTCGCGCTCTTGAAGCGATACCTTAAATATCGTCGTTATCGTGGCCGTAACGGCCGATATTGACCACATAGTACAACACATAAGTTACCTCCAAGTTGACCATGGCATAAGAAAATCAATAGTTCTTCACCAACCCCGCAAAATCCCAAATGAACATCTGAATAATTGAATAAAAATAAGTCGGATGATACATGACATTCATAGTCTAGATCATATCAGGTTCAAAAAAATATCATGGATGGTGGGTGTAAAAACTACTCCATAGGAATTGGTCTACATCTTGCACGAGTTGACAAGATCATCAACCAGTATCATAGATGTTGTTCTTGATTCCCCTTTAACTGATTGTGAACTAAACCAAGTGTGTGGCATTGGCATCGTATGCAAAACTTGCTCTTATTATAAAGTTATCTTATGCTGTATTCAATAAATATGTTATCTATATGGGATTATGTGGCTTTCTTGCCGTCATCAAAGACCACCCAAACTGGGAATTTCTTGATATGATCAAGCAGCCCTGTTGAATGATACAATACTTGGTTTGGTCATAAAATCAATATCATTTTTTCGGACTTACTAGTTTTGCCATTACTATTTTTTTGAACGGTTAGTTATCGGCCATTATTACATAGTCTTCAGTATGACAAATTTGGCTAATTCATAAATATACCATCTTTTTAGTCTTTACTTGGAATTTAGGTTATGTAGTGTTGGACTTGGTGTCCCAAAAGGTTAATTTGAGGAAAAATATTTTTATCAATAGTAATCAGCTAGAGTCAGGCGTTAAGAATCGAGATTGCCCTATTCTTTAAAAACATGAATTATTTTTCATGTAGTGAAGCCGATGTCATGGGGTTAGTATGCAACCAGTTCAAAACTCGTCAAAATAAATTAAAAAATAAAATTAAAAAGCTATTGTAATTTAGATATAAGATGTCCTTAGTGCACCACTGTAATTCAAATACAAAATACATTTTTTTGTGCATGTTAACTCTCTTATTTACTATAGATATAAGACATTTGCTACTAACCATCCGATAAGGTTGAGGAATGAGGACCTTTGGATTATCCAAATTTTCAAGTCTCTCAAAATATCACCTATAAGGGAGAGATTTCACTCATGCCTATTTTCATCCAAAAAGTCTCCCAAAATCCGTATAAGTAACAAATCCATGATTTTGAAGTCTTAATCCAATAACAAGAGTGTTTGAGTGACTTCTGACAAATCTTAATCCAATAACAAGAGAGTTTGGGAGAATTTAAAAGACTTGGAAAAAGTCTCTATCCAATAACATAAGAGTTTGGGAGACTCTCTGAAAATCTCAATTGAATAACAGCCTATTTCAGAATTCTCTATAAGTCATTATAAATCCCAATTGACTACTCCCTGTAAGCCTTTTATTTGTAGTAATTTTATTTCAAACTTGCAAGTTGGACTGAACATAAGGATTTTGTGAAGAATTCTGAAGTCAGGTGGAATGCAATGGATTTTCATAGAAGTGCAAGCAATATATATATTTTTTCTAAATTTCAGAATTTGAAGTATTTTTATGAGAACTAGACCGTGCAAGAGTTTGGCTCTGTGAAAAGGGACAAGAAGCTTGTAATTGAAAAAATGGGGAGTTGAATATTTATTAGAGGAAGCTGGAGCTCTTCAAACTCATCAACAGACTGAAAGACCGTAAAATATGTTGAAGGTTAACTCTATAGAAGTATTGGAAGCAAGAAAATAAAATTTAAGAGCTAAATAATATGGTTTTAAATAGGTGTTTGTGGGTAAAAATGATTTGAGGGTAAATAGAAAAATGGTGAAGAAGACTAATGCCAGCCAGAGCAAATGAGAGATCGATCTATGCCAGTTGAGGCAAGTCGCTTGAAGGGGAAATTGATCAAAGACTAAATCGCTTAAATGCTAAACATTTGTACTGTATAACTACTTTTAAGATTCGCGAGATCAATCTGTACGAAATTGGCTTAAATCAAGAAATGACCGTTCCAATTTCGTTTTAGTCACAAAGGAAGGAGAAGGGTTGAACTGTAGGGAGGGAAACAGAGAGAGTATTGAGATCAATGAGGTTGAATGTCAATGATGGTATGTGTTTGAACTGATGTAATTACGAATGATAGCTTTGTGATCCTTTGAGTTCTTATGAGATGAAACTCTTGTTTTTTTTTCTCGATAGGTTGAAGAACCTATTTACAGCAGAGGAAGTTAACACATTGATCTCATAAGTGGTGACAGTTGTAGAGATGTGGAAATCATGGTGAAAACCGACTCCGTCGTGTGAGTGGGACTTGGCAGTTGTGCAACCACTATTCCCTTCACTTCTTCAATTGTCGACACGAATTTTATACTTTCTCATCGTGGGTGTATCGTTACACCGCATGGGTTGTAGGCCGCCAGACCAAAACCCTAGTGAATATCCACCCGTGTGACATAATTGATGTCTCGAGCATGGTTGAGTCTACTTTGTAGACGTGTATTAATCGGTCAGTCGTAGATCTAGCTAGACTGCTAGTCTTAGCATATTGATGAGTCTAGCATTTTATTTATTGATAGATGAAGCATGAGTTGTATGCTGAAACAATCAATGATGCTTGATGAATCATAGACATAAAGAGTCTAATTGATGTTACACTGGTAGGTTTGACATATCATCATGACAGCTGAGGAGCAATGATACTCGAATGATGTTTCTCGTTCGAGCCTTAGGTCGCGTGAGCACCAAGTCGACCGAGTGCTAGCAGTTATAAAATATTTACTTTTGTCAGAGTAAGACAAAATTATGGTTATTTTAAATATTGGTAACGAGACCAATTGAATTAAACCTTAATATGGAAGGTGAACCAATGCAAGATGAACCAATGCGAGATGAACCAATGTCAGGCAGACCAATGGTAGATGCGTGACTAGCGGAGATACCAACTAGAGAAGAGGGAGAATCCCAGAGAAGGAGGACCGACCAAGGTGGCGGGACCGGTCAAAGGTAGGTCCAATTATGGATTAAGCACGAATTTGGTAGTTAGTAGGACTATGCTTCGCGTACCATGTGGTCCCTCTAACAATACTTCGATAATATTTAAAAGAAAGAATTTGGTGTAAAAGCCAATTGGTGTGGAAACCAAAATTTAGAAAATATTAAAATAATAATCTTTTAATTAAATGGTAGCGCGACCGTTCTATATAGCTCTGCAGAGCTATGGTCTTTGAAGCAAGAGAGTTTAGGCTTTGGTAGAAAGAGCATAAGAGTTTCAATGGAAAGAGGAAGCCCTAAAATAAAATAGAATAATAAAGTTTTGGAGAAAATATGGGAGGGGGAACTGGCCAAAGGAGACCGGACGGCCGGCCAGTTGGCGTCGGTCCCACAATTTCCTTTTTTTTTTATTTCTTTTCTTCTTATTTGCTCTTTAAAACTATGTTTAGAAGACCATTATTGTTATTTACATCCATAGGTGTTAGTTTTTATGAAAACTTCAAACATGATGTCCTTTAGTAAAAACGTTGTAGATTATCTATACGATGTCCATTTTCGATGATCAGCTCCAATTCAGAATCCTGAAATCGCTGGCTACGTCATGGGCATGGAGGGATTTAGGTTTGAGCTCGTTTCGGTTGTTTAACGGAGCAAACAGTAACCCTCCATATGAAATTATGACAGTTTCATCTTATAATTCATCTAGGTTTTAGACCATATCTCCTAGACCGTAAATCGGAATTGGATGGCCTTTTAGTATGTCGTAGTAGATATGTAGGGGATCATATGTTGTTTAGAATATTTTGCCATATTCTCTACCCATTGTCACGTTTTTGTAAGGTGATTATGATGATGTATCAGAAATTGGGTATTAACCAAAATTAGTGTTTTATTGTATTTCAACCAATGTTGGGATCTTTAATGCAATCAACATTGAGTATGTGTTACCCAAGCTCGACCAATCATTATTGGAGCTTTATCTTTGTATTTGGAGCGACGACGGCTTAATGCTTACACAAAGGTGTGGTGTTTCGACTTAGTGCATCCGTGCACAACTTGTTATGCGTTATGATAAGTCAATAGTATCTCTTTAAGATTTTAATATTGATGTAAAGTCAATCTAAATATTCAACCATGGAATATAAAGAGGAATTAAGTTGTTATATACTAGTAGACAATCTTTCTAGGAGCATTGTCATCCACTTAGGAACAAAGAGGTGTTCTGAATGCTTATTATGTATAGTCATAAATCATCTGGGAAAGAGTTGCGATCAGCATCAGTGATATTATGAGGACAATGTTGCTCTATACTAGTGATTAATTCATCTAGGAGTTGCCCTATCATTGTAGAGGAGTAAGCACTGAGTTTTACAATATCAATGTTGTATGTAGAATATTGAGAGCTCAGCCAGGTGAGGTTCTAATATCATATGTATATTTTAGAGAGAGTACTGATCAGTGTGAGAAACCTTTAGTAAGCGTTCGATATTTCAATTCTCTTGCGAAATATAAAATATGAATTTTATGCTTTTGATATCGGGTCAGTAACATATACAAAGTTTTATTATTTCTTTGATTCTACCGCTGGGTATAGATGAATTTACTATTTTGCCCTTCGAACACTGGGTTATTTTTATAAAATAGCTAGTGCAAGAAAGAAAAAGAACACTATAGTTATATTGCAGATTGATGGGATGATTTTTTTTGAACAACGCATTGTAAAAAAAAAAAACTAAAATTATTATGTTAATCTTTTTTTTCTGCAGTCTATTTGCCTTCTTCTATGGATTATCTTCTTTTTCCTAAAGTCAGGGATGATGATAAAAGTTGGCTTGAAAGAGATTTCACTGAAGAAGAAGTTCTGAATGTCATCAAGTGTATGGAGTCAAATAAGTCTCCAGGACCAAATGGGTTCTCAACTGATTTTTTTAGAAGTTTCTGGAATGTTATAAAACAACACTTGATGAATTTGATGAAGAACTTTCATATATATGGCTCTATAGATCAGAGGTTTGAATGTTCACTTGTTACTTTGATTCATAAAAAGGAAGATCCTTGCAATCTTAAGGATTTCAGGCTTATTAGTCTAATTGGAAGTGTCTACAAAATACTTTCAAAAGTGTTGGTAGAGAGATTGAAAAAAGTAATACAAGACCTTATTTTTTACTTTCAAGGAGCTTTCATCCATGACAACCAAGATGGAGTATTAATAGCAAATGAATTTGTGGATAACAGAATAAAGTCCAAGAAGGATGGTATTTTATGCAAAATTGACCTTGAGAAAGCTTTTGAAAATATCAACTGGCAAGCTCTTTTTTTAACTATGCATTATCTTGGTTGTTGAAGCAAATGGATTTCATAGATCAACTGGCGTGTCACTTCCACTTTATATATTTTATAGTGAATGGTGCTTCAATTGAAAAGTTTGAACCTTAGAAAGGCCTAAGAATGCGATTTTTTTTATCTCCATTCTTGTTCTTGTTAGTGATGAAGGTTTTGTCAAAACAATTGAGTGATGATGTGGATAAAGGTCAAATTACTGGTTATAAGGTGGCAGAGAGTGGAACAATATGTGATTTCTCGTTTGCAATATATAAATGATACTCTTATATTCATAGATGCAAGTATGAAAGAAATATGAAGATTTATAATCATTATTTATATATTTGAAAATCTTACTTGCATGAAGCTAAACCTAGATAAGAGTACTATGGTTAATGTTGGTACAAATAAATTCATACAATTGCTAGCTAGAGAACTTGGATACAAAATTTAGAAATTACCAATTAAGTATTTGGGTTTGCTAATTGGCGTTCACTGGAGGAACACTTCTATGTGAGGTTCAATATTTGAGATAATGGAGCAGAAGCTAGATAGTTGGAAGAAGATATTTCTTTCCAAGGCAGGGAGATAGTTTTTGATTAGAAGTTTTATAGCCAATTTACTTGTCAAGTATTTATCTTTAATAACTAGAGATTGATTAAGATGATGACGAATTTTTTGTAGGGATCTTTAGAGGAAGAGGAAAAATATCTTGGGAGGCTTGGTCTATAGTTTGTACACCTAAATCTAGTAAAAATTTGGTGGTTAGAAATTTGATATATGTGAATAAAGATTTATTGGCTACGCGTGGAGATATTATAAAAACTAGAATGCTATTTGGAGGAACATTGTGCAGCAAAAGTTTAAAGCTAAAGATAATGTTCTAATGCCAACTATTGACTCTCAATTCAGGAGTGTATGGAAGAATAATGTGGTTAACATGGTCCAGTGTTGAATAATATTTCAGAGTTTAAAGTGAGTAATGACAGTACTATCAGGTTTTGACAGGATAAATGTGTAGATAAAGGCTGCTTAAAGATCTTTTTCCAGTTATTTCCCAGGCTAGCAAGGACAAATAAGCAACAATAACAAACATGATAGAGGATGTACTTTGGAAGTGTGATTTGAGGAACAACCTAATTGCAGGTGAATAACTAGAATGAGATTTGTTTATAAGGATTTAAGAATGATATCTGTTGTGGTAAAAGAGAAAGACGAGCTCAAAATTTTGGATGATTTCAATATAATTTTTTTTACGATTCTCTGGTCGGGGAGTTGATTCCTTGCCATTTTATAAATTGTTCGTGGAAAAGGGGTATACCTCTTTAGGTAAGCTTCATGATATGGACAATATTTCAGAACTCTTTTCCAACTAAACCAATGCTCATAATGTGAGGTATCAACATATATACAAATATCTGATTTAGAACATCTGTTATCATTTCACTTACTCTTTTGAAATATGAATCTACTTTATAAAAGATTTTCGTATTGCTTGGCCTATCCCTAACTCTCAGTGAGTTTTTTGATGTTTGGGAAAGAAATGTTTCTAGGAAAAAAGGGAAGGAAGTATAGAAAATCTCATATTATGTTGTGACAATACGGAAAGAGAAGAATATTCGAGTCTTTGGTGGCAGATATAAAACAATTTTAGAGAATATTGTTTTAGTTAAACAAGCAATTGTGCTTTGGAGTTGTGACTTGGACATATTCAGATGTGACTTGGACATATTCAGATATGTAGAGCTAATGAACATGTAACATCAACCCTTATTCTTGTAATTGGTTTTAATATAAAATTTTCTTTTTATTTTTTTTATACCTTGTTGCGATTAGTTCTCAATAATAAGTGTAAATAATTTGAAGAAAAATGATATGGCTATAAAGAATAAATAATTATTAGTGTAGACTCTATAGCGAAGAAACTTCAGAACATAACCTATTCTTGCATAGTGCATGTTGTACACCATTCTCTGATTTATAAAACCAATTTAATGTATTTTTAGAAAAGATTTATATGCAGGTGAAAGAAATTTAAAAATAACACCAAACTTCTTCGTAACACCACATTTTATTTTCTTGGCATGAAACTTTGTGAATCTCGCATATTTATTATTTTTATTATTTTCACCTTTCTACCAACAAGTTTCTCCTTATGAGAAATTTATTTGGGATGAAAATGATAACTATCCAATCTGATGAAGTCATCCATAAGAAGATATCTCAACAATCTAATAGATGTTTTAACCACCCGAGGGCAGGAGTTGTTGTGCCCTATGTTATCTATAATTCCCAAACACACCAAGGCTCGATATCAGAAATAAGACAAAAATCAAGGAAGAACACAACGAACATTGAGATATATATGGATCGGCGATGTGCCCCACCGGTAAATTCAACTTTTTATTCAATATCAAGGAATACGATGCAAGCGAATTCCAAATCCTCCAGAAAACTTAGCCAATGTTCTAAACTATGAATACTGTTTTTATTTAAAACAAGTCTCATGGGATGACAAATCAATATTACGAAGTGTTTGATGGAAAGACTTTGGAGCGAAGGATGAAAGCTGAGCAATTTTAATGGGTAGTATTCTGAAGCGCCAAGTCACTTGACGACGGACAAAAATAACTTGCCACTTCTTTCGATAAGCTAACCAATTGAAGCAGTTTGACAGTGACTGGCAAGTAATTTGCAGCTCTCAACTCTCAAACTAGGCGGTATATCACGCGATAATTTGGACTGGAATCCGAAGTGTATTCTACTAATTAAAAGGTGAAGCATGTTAAAATGGAGAGTTTTGCCTCAACTTTGAAAGCACACGGCTAGCTTTTGTAGACTCACAGATGCAAATTAGGAAACCATGACCCACCAAATTATAGAAAACCTCTAGTTTAGATCGATCAGATAGTTCTATACTTCAACACACCGCCTTCTAAACCTGAAAATAAGAACAAGGCTTCAAAAATAAGCAGCACACAAAATGGCCTTTGGCCGGCTGGTCTGATCTTCCAGTTGTAACCTGGTCAACTAACTTTGACTGGGTCAAGACCCTATGCATGCTTTTACGACTTGAACATCTTACGGTCCACCTGCTGGACGAATGCCTACAATTATAGCAAATTGACGCCAATATCCAACAAGAATGTCTTTTATAGGGCACCATAAATAGTGTATGTGATGAACTCGTATGACGTCTAGAATTTGATCATACCTTTGCACCCTAACACTTGTGAAAATTGAAAGTAGATGCAGGAATATATTGCGATTTTGGATACCTCTTTAACACTTTGCGTCGTCTTGGGGTGGCAGACTAATTTTATTGCTGAGCTATATGCGGTCATTTATGGTTTGGAATGGTCTAGAAGATGGAATATTAAGCGTATTTGTGTGCAATTTGATTTGACAAGTGCAATTCAAGCTTTTTGGAGAATGGAGAGTTTCTTTGATTTATGGTGTAAAAATGGAAATCTGTTTCTGTTTTTTATGAAAGGATCCGCTATGTGCATGTTTATAGAGAGGTTAATTTTACAGTTGATTTTTTAGCTAAGCGAGCTTGTTTCCTTGCTGAGGATTCTTTTGAGATATTAAGGGAAGGCCGGATTTTGTTCCTGCTTTGGAATGGCCTGGTAAACTTTACTATAGGTTTAAGTAGCTTTCTTAGCTTGTTGAGGGGTTTGTCCCTCCTATTGTCTTCTTTTTCTTTCTTTGTAAAGCTTTTTCTTTTCTTTAATAAATTTTGACGTAGCAAAAAAATGTATATATATATATATTAAACCTAACAGCTAGCACGTTTCAGAAAGCACTAATTACTTCAAGCTATCTTTCGTTTTGCTGGAAATGTAGCATAACATTAGCATTAATTTTGTTGCACATGCGCTCAAAGCTTTTGACTACTAGATGCTTAAAGCCTGTTTAGGTAAAGCTTTTGACTACTGTACGCCTGATACCCATTTGGGCCTGAACTCTTTAGGTAATTGATTTCTCCGTAAAATAATCTTTTTTTTTTTAAAGCAATAGATCCCAATGAGGCAATAAAAGATCTAGTCTATAGTTAACACTAAAGTCGAATTCAACAAATGCTGCACGATTAATCATTGATAAAGCACCGGTCGTTAATCTAGTTGATCCTTTATAAAAATCGATCGGTGGTTGAAATGGCAATGCTCATCCATGGTGGCACTAGTGCCGACTTATAATCATCAGGGATCACTTTTTTTTTTTTAAGAAATCAGGGATCACTTTTATTAGTCATTAATCCATTGATATTATGATCACGTTACACCTTATCAATTCACAGACCTAAACTACATTACTACTAAAACAAGACAAATATTTATGGACGGTTTTGTTTGAGCCTTTAATTTTCTGTTTTATTTGTTTAAACAAAATTCTAGCTAGCTAGCAGCTAATTAAACTAATAAACATGCGGGAGACACAACCAAGTGGAGGAAAGCTAGGGTTCTTAATATTCAAAAAAGAAAGAAGTTTGGGTACTTGATATTCTCAGCTACTGTAGGTGGTGTATGATAATTGATGATTAATACATTATTATTAGTACTAAGCCCTATGCGTAATTCCAAAAAAGAGTGACTATACATTCACTCACTCTCTCTAAAATATTTGCATGAGTTGGAGTTAACATTAAGACAACACAGCAATAGTTGTTAATGATGAAAAACAGTTGTTGGAGATTTTTCTTTAATTTTCTTGATCTCCTAAAGAATTTGAACCACCCTAATGTTCTATACTTCTATAAGGAAACCTGTTAAACCGTTGGACTCTGTTCATGTTTATTTATAGATATACATGCTATAATGGCTAAAAGTCATTTATAGATATAGATATGTATGCTTGAAATGGTTAAGAGCAAGCTAATCAGTGCGCACGTACAATATATCAATATTCAAAGATCGTATCACGCAAAAACAATATTCAAAGGTCGTGCATATCCAAAATACACTCGTGCCCAAACTATATATAAGCTCCGTCCATATCCATGTACATAGATTTGTGTACCTCTCTTGCTTTCTCTATCTCTTCATACTCAGCTTAATACTTACTATAGGTATTTTTCTCGAAACAGGATTACATACTCTGACTACCGGATTTGCCAGCTTAAGCTTGCAGCAAAGAAAGAATGGCCAACTTCATTCGGGTTTGTTTGATACTTACGTTGGTACTGTCTTCAGTTCCTAGGGTGGAACCGCGTCCCCTGCAAGAACTGTATCAGGAGGGAAGAAATAATAAGCTTAGTGAATTATTTGAGACACTGGTAAAGCATAGATTAGAAGTGCTGAAGAGAGAACCCCAGAGTGGGGACGATTCGATGCGACGAAGTCCTTCAGGTCCTGACCCACAACATCATGCGATCCCTTCTGACTGATCATGAATATTCTCATGATTATCAAGCCACTGTATCACGTCACCATGTCAACGATGGTGAACTTATTCGGGTAGCCAAATATAGCTTCCAACTATACGTAGCTTTTCAGAATCGCTTGCAAATGACGGAGCATAGTCATTCTTATACATACTAATGGCGAAAAGAATTGTTTTTTTTTTGGGGGATTTCCATATGTATCAGGAGAACGATTTATGTGGATGGATGGCAACAGTTTGAAATTCCAGTGCCAACTTATTCCAATAATGATGGAAATGCTATTTACTTTCTTTCTCTTTGGTGAGAACTTTGTAACCTTTGGATAGCTCTTGCTTACTTGCTGAAGAAAAAAATAAAATTATTCCAATAATGATGGAAATGTTATTTACTC
>JAJJMC010031210.1:20585925-20627061 GCA_023531435.1 Papaver californicum
CTTTGTGCCAATTTTCCAATAACAATGGAAATGTTATTCACCTATTTATGCCATTACGGCTGCTAATATACTGTATCAGTGATCGAGATATATAAACGAGAGAGTAAACGATAAATATTCTTAGCCAGTATTGTATACCTTACGTACGGTGCCAACGGCACAATCAATAGGTATATTATTGTTTCATCACTTCTGTTTGTCTAGTCATCGTAACATTACAGCTTCATTTGGTAAAATAAAAACTCACACATCTGTTTAATACATTATAATCATATTACTGACCACTTAATTAACCAAAATAAATTAAAGTTTGTAATTTACAGTATATTCATATACGAATTATGATATATAAAGCTCATGCATATAGCGTAACAGAAAACTCATACAGGAAGTGGATGAGAAGCAAAGTTCCATTTCATTTTTCTTAAAATTCACAACATTCACATGTAGATCTTGTGGGTTATCTCTCTGTGTATATATACACTAGAGTAGTCCTCCTTAGTAGAGAAATTGAGATTTCGGAGGAAACCAAAAATTATGTCAAGTGTGTCTTCTAATCAAGGATATATACCAACCAACTCAGACAGAAGCGAAACAATCAATTAATTAAACAATCAATGAAAGGAGGAAAATGATCATCATGATATAAGCTGATAGACATATTATCTTCTTTTCATATCATCAAGATTGACACATTCATAAATTTACTAAGGTTAAAATACAGATTCCAGTGGGAACTTCAAAAAAATTTCAAACTATTGCTACTTAATTACACCATCTACACAAGAGTACTATGAAGGTAGAAGGTACAAAATAACAAAACTGTTAATGTAAAAGAAACTTATTTGTCGACTTTACTTGCTGTGAGTAATTAGTTAGTGCCTTCAATGGTACACCGAAATTAATTAATAATTATTTTTTTAAGCACGAAAGGATGAAATTGGAAGAAGAAGTTATTCTTTTGGTTGTACTGATTTCTTAAAGTATATCAGTTGGTACATATCCATGCTGTAGCCTGCATGTACAATTGGGCGAAGATGATCCAAAGTCCAAACCACGAATTTGGCTTCTGGCTCCTATGAGTAAAGTAATGTACCTTCCATTTTTATATTTTTTTCTTGAAAATGTAGGCATTCACTTCACGAAAGGTGTCGAGATATATAAAACCTTGTTAACCATTATATATTTACATCTCATCGATTCAGCAATCGTGCATGGTTAGTTGCTTTAACTTTTTTTTATAAAGGCACCAACGGGACAGTGACTTGTAAAACCCACACTTTTGTATTGGGGATAAAATATATGGCTTTCGTGGGATTTTACAAACGAAGACGGAGAGGGTGGGCATTAAGATGCCAATGAGTTAACTTCTCATAAAGATAGCCTATTATCTATTTTTGATTTAGTTTAAAAAAAAAAGAAAATGATGGCTAATTTTCATTTTCCAAAATTTATTCTTAAAAACTAACTATATACTTCTTCCATTTTAAAAAATTATGTTTATTTATGTATAATTTATATATGCAACAGGCCCGACTTTTAAGACGGAGGTAGTCGTCTACGGAAGTAGTCCTTTTCAATAGTTACGTTATTCAAATCTTTTAAAGGATAAATGATAGAGAAGATGAAAAAGAAAAATACTAAATTGTAGATTTTAATTATCATACAAAAAAGAACAAGTCTCTGTCTTTTTAAAGTGGAAAGTGTATATAAACCGACTTCCGCTCAGGACCGGACACTAGTAAAAGAAATTAATATCCTCAATTATGTATTGAACAATCGGTAATTTATTGACGATAAGAAAAATCAAAAGATTTGTAATTTTCCTTTTGTTTTTAAAAGAAAAAAGAGAAAGATTTGTACTTGCTAATTTTACAGGATCAAAACCAGCCATGAAGACTGACAAGTGATGAAATTCCTTAAAACTGATTAGCATGATGTTGTGGGTCAGGTCCAGAAGGACTTCGTCGTGCAGACTGATCATCAAATTCATGGCCATGACCTTCATGATGGTCAGTACTCTTCTCATCGCCGCTACCTGATAACCCTCCAATGATCTTCACTACTACTTCTTTATCTCTACTTTCTTCTTTCAACTTTCGGATTACTACAAAAGATTGGCTATGTCTAATTAAATCTTTTTGTTCTAAAACTGGATCTAATAAGACCTTTCTTGCATCAGTTGATCTCACAACAAGTAAACCCAAAAATAATGCAAGAAACAAACTATATCTCATTAAGGACTTCATTGTATTCCCGCGTAGTTTAGCTAGCTAATATGGTATGTAGGTAATGTGGATACACATTTGTTGTTTTGACCTATATATAGACTAATAGACGTATATTGCTTTGCATTAGAGTCCCTAGAGATACAATCCATGGCTATTGGATGGTTTAGATGCAAGGATGATGATGAAAAATGGCATGGGATGTATGGTACAATGTTTATTTTTGTTTATTTAGATAATCGTAATCTAAATTTGGTGGAGTAGAGAGGTCAATATATATAATAAGTTAGAAGTGTGGCGGGCGGTAAAAGAAATCAAAAGTCTACCTCTTAGTACATGGCATGGGTTCATAACTTATGTGACTCTGACCTGCTTACATCGTGGGTTTTCCACTCCAGATCACAGTTTCATATATCTATCTATTTACGTTTATCGGTTTATGCATACACCAAATGGATTCCTTTTGACTATATTAGGATAATAATCCCATTATCGCAGTAGCTTACACGCGTAAGGCGATGAAAATTCTCTTATTCATCGTACGAGTCTGTGCCGAAAAGAGATTAGACGGGCAACATGAACTCATGGTGAAAAAGGCGATTTCTTTTAATGGAAACGACAAATTAATATCAATAGTGCGGACGAGGCACACCGATGCAAGAATCCCTTAACTTCAATAGGATTACATGTCATCTCTTAACTTCATCTTTCGGGGCAGAGCCAGAATCCTTTTTTATGGAGAGAATGGATTTTTATGGATAGATAAAACATAATTTGGTATAAAAAATTAAGGTGAACAAACTTTCTATATAAAAAACCCTTTCATATTATTTTTTATAAATAAAAATCATTTTAATTAAAGATGAAACTAAAATCCCATTTCCCTTAATAATGATTAAATTTAGTTTTTAGTATTTTTTAATATACCCGAGTTGCCCTTCCTATATAATCTATAAGTTTTAAATGGAAATAAATGCTAAAATCAAATCTTAGTTTTGGTGAGAGGAAATCGGCTAAATCAAGTTTAGAGAATCTACTGGTAGCTAAGAACAGAGTTTCGGCTAGGGTTTTTTGAAACAAAAGATATCTTCTCCAAATTGATGGTAGCTAAATCAATTTGAAACATATCTTCAGTTTCTATTTAAGTGAAGAACCGAGTTCGTTTTCGTAGTTGTTTAATTGAAGAACAAAACTCTAGCTTCGATTCATCTCAAACTGTTTCACTTAAATTTAAAATTCATTGATTATTTGAAGAACCGAGTTCGTTTTTGTATTTGTTTAAGTGAAAAACAGAAACTCAGCTTCAGTTGTATTTCATCAGGTAAGTTTGATTTTGATTTTGGTTTTCTTATTATGATTTTGATTGTATTTTAATTTTCGATTTATGATTTTGTTTTTATTTGATTATCAAACTTTTGAAAAACCGAACTCGTTTTCGTTTCTGTTTAAGTGAAGAACAGGAACTGTAACTTCAAATTGTTCGTGTTTTGAAGATTCCTACTGAATTTTCAGTTTATTCTTTCAATTTTGATCATATTCCATTCGGTTCAAGATGTTGTATTAGTTCAATCATTCATCTCAAACTGAAATTCAACTTTCAAATATTGTTGTTTGTGTTGTTGTTTATATTCACATCCAGTGAAACTGTTTTTGGTTTCATACTTTTTTTCTGTAGATTATTGGAATCAGAATTTGTTATGTTTTTGATGTTAATTTTCAATTTTTGTTGTTTGTTGTTGTTTATATTCACATCCAGTGAAACTGTTTTTGGTTTCATACTTTTTCTTTGTAGATTATTGGAATCAGAAATTGTTATGTTTTTGATGTTCTTATTCAAATTTTGTTGTTGGTGTTGTTGTTTATATTCACATCTAGTGAAACTGTTTTTGGTTTCATAACTTGTCTTGTATATTATTGGAATCAGATTTTGTTATTGTTGTTGATGTTAATATTCAAATTTTGTTGTTTGTTGTTGTTTATATTCACATACAGTGAAACTTCTTTTGGTTTCATAATTTTTTTATGTAGGTTATGGAATCTGTTCTCGCTGTTACATTTCACAAAGAGGATACATTATCTTTTCATATTGGTCTACAAACATCTGTTTGTGATTTGAAGGGTAGTATATGTTCAAGTTGGTGTCAATTCTCTGTTCTTTCTATAGAAATTTTCCACATAGTTTGTGATCAGCAAAAGGTTATCAATTCTGATTTTGATCTCCAATCGTTTGCTTTATTTATTTTGTTTAATAAGCTTCCATCTCTTGAGTTACATGTAAGGCATAGAGATGAGTCCTCTAGTTGTAGTTTAGAAATTTCAGGAATCATACCATATGAGCAGCCACAAAGTTTAGGAATTATATCTTTTGAGCATGCAGCACTTACAAATTTAGTTGATTATGATGTCCGTAATAAAGTTAAAGAACCGTTGAAGTATGCACATTGGTTAGGCCTTTTTCAGGGTGTCAATCAGGTGTTTGATGGAGGTGTCCAATAAATTCGCTCTGATTTGTTGAAATATCAATCAGTATCTGGGTATTCATTTAAGATGACAAGGAATGAGAAGTTGAGGATTGGTGCATGTTGTTCTAAGAAGGAAGAAGAGAAATGTGAATGACATATATATGTTGTTTCTATTGATGGTGTTGAAGGTAGTCCTTTTATTATCAAGGAGTTAAATAAGAAGCATACTTGTTGTGGTGGAGTTGTAAACAGACCACATTTGTCGAAGAAACTAATTAGTAGCTTGATTCTTGAAGAGATTAAACATAATCCAAAAAAGAAGACAAAGGATATTATGAATCAGTTTACAAGAGAGTATGGATTTGACATTAGTCGTTATTATTCATATGTAGGGAAGAGGCATGCATTGAATATTACATGGGGAGAGAATGAGAAATCATTTATGTACTTGAAATGGTATACCAACAAATTGACTGAAACCAATCCTGGATCTCGTGTTGTTCTGGAAGTTGAAAATGGGACTCAAAAATTTCAGAGATTGTTTATCTGTTTCGGAGCATGCATTCATGGATTCAGTAACTGTCGTCCTTTGTTATTCCTTGATGCAGCCCACTTGAAGAGCAAATACCTTGGTCATATCATGGCAGCAACAGGTCTAACCGGGAATGACGTAAGTTTCTTAAACATTATATTTGTTTCTGAGTTGATAAATAGGTTTTTTATTTAATCCTATACAGATGAAACCTAACATCATGCTACAAACAGATGAAACCAAGATGAAAATCAGTGAAACCTATTTTTACAGAAAAATGTAACTGAAACAGATGAAACCTTATTTGATGAAACCAAAACTGGTTTCATCGTTTTTTTATATGCTGAGATATTATTTTTCTGTTATGTTTTCAGAAATCTATCCTTTTGCTTATGCTGTTGTTTCTTCGGAGAATGACGCCAACTGGAAATGGTTTTTGGAGAATTTGAAGCAAGTTCTTTCTCCTATTCTCAAAGAGATTACTTTTGTGAGTGATCGAGGTAGTGGTTTGGTGAATCAAATCCCTGATGTATTCCCTGATGCTGCTCATGGTTGGTGTTATTGTCATATGAATAACAATATCAATACATACTTGCCGAATTCCAGTAAGGTTTATAACAATTATGTGCTTGGGTTGTTTGAAAAATGTGCGTATGCTAATACACATATAAAAGTTTCAGAGAACTGGGAGAATTTGTTGCAGGTCAAAAATCAGAAGTTACAAGATTATCTGAGTAGAGTTCCAATTGATAAATGGGCAAGTGTTTATTTCCCGGGTCGTCGTTATGGTAGGTTGTGTTCGAATATTGCTGAGAGTTTCAATAGTTGGATCGTTGAAGAGATAGAGAATCCTTTAGCCATCATGGTTGATGAGATCAGAGTGAATCTTATGAATCAAATCTGTGTACGTCGCGAACAATGTGCAACATTATTGAAGTGACGACAAACTTTATGTCCAGAATTTGAAATTGAGTTGTACAACAACAATATGCACGGACGTGAATACAGTGTCACCAAGTCGTCGTAATATGTGTTTGAAGTTCATTCGACATTAACAAAAAAGGTTGATTTGGAAAGAAGAACATGTTCTTGCAACCTCTGGCGCATCAACGGTTTTCCTTGTGCCCACGCTATCCGTTGTATCATGCTAAATGAAGAAGACCCTTATAAGTATGTTGAATTCTACTTTACATTAAAGTTCTACCGTGAATCCTATGCAAGACCAATTAATCCTGTCCCCACAGTTGAAAAGCCTTCGATTGTGTCTCCAAAATCTCTTGTTCTTGGTCCTGATGCTCTACCACAAGGTCGTCCAAGGAAGAAGAAAGGAATTCCTAATACAGGTTCAGTTCCTAATAAGAAGATGAGAACTCGTGGTAGCTACCATGTTTTGAGTGCCCATAACCGAAGGACATGCCCTGCGCGGCAGATGCGAATTCATTTTGACAACAATTCATCGACTTTCATTTTCATTTTTTGTTTAGACTAATACAGGCTTAAACTACTATATGTTTTAATCTACATATTTTTATTATTTTTTTTTCTATAATTTTTACAGTTAAAATTTCAATTTGCTCCAGGTCTTTCATGTTTTTTTATTTTTAGATTAAGTTTGTCAGAGTTGCAGGATTTTATAATTTGTTGGAACCAAAATAGGTTTGATAGTTTGTCACATTCTTCAGGGTTTTTATATCTTTAAGTTGATGGAACCCTTTTTGGTTTCATCATGTTTTTTCATATGGAACAATATGAACCCAAAAAATGTGATGGAACCCTTTTTGGTTTCATCGTTTTTTTCATCTGGAATAAGATGAAACAAAAACAAATGATGGAACTTTTTCTGGAACAAGATGAAAACCAAAAATAATGATGGAACCTTTTCTGGTTTCATCATGTTTTTTCATCTGGAATAAGATGAAACAAAAAATATTGATTAACAGAAAAATATCATCCTGTAATAAGATGAAACAATCATGGAATAATATGTTCATCCTTGATTAAGAGAAAAATATCACAACATATTTTATAACTTAAGAGTGGTGACTGATGAAAAGACTGTTCTTAGCTACCCTCTCTTTACAAATCATTGAATAAGATGTTTTACGGACAACCATTATATTTTACCACAAACTAATTGATTAACACTGTTCTTAGTTTCAACGTTTTTTTTTTCACAAACTCTAACCCAAACTCTGTTTCACTGTTTTTTTACCACCATGAACTGCATCTTCTCTTCCATGAACAGATAACCACCATTAACGCACCATCAATCTTCTTTCTCTGCCACCATTAACGAGACACACCTGAAAAGAAACCAAATAATTGCACAATTGAATCTTCATGTTACTCCTCTTTCTTTTCCCGTCTTTTCTCCATTATAACTTTAAGTTGCAACTTTGGACTCATAGTCTGCAACTTTGTCAATGAGTATCTTGCATGCCAACTTTGGTCTCATATTTTGCACCTTTTGTTTTATGTGCTCTTCAAATGAAAAATTTCCTTTCAAAAGACTCTTCATTAATAGCAAACATGAAGTCCGCAATCATTCCTGAAATTAACAAAACAATATCTTTAAATTGAAAAAGAAAAAAAAGGATTAAAATAAAGATATCACAAGTTCTTTTAAAAGTATTTACACATCTTGTTGACAGCACAAAGGGGTGCTCAAAATAAATTCTTTTGTTTGACTTGCCAGGTCTAGGCTGAGCTTTGCAACATGTTGTTTGAATGCTGACACCATTCTATCTTTCATGCTTTCAGCACTTTTGTTGCATTCATCTTCAGTGGAGGCCATTGAGTTGTAGTGAGAGAATTCTCCAATCTCATTATGAAAGACTAACAATGTCGAGTGATATGACTGTTCACTTATTTTTGTTAGCAATCGAACGAATACAAATTCTGGAGTGTAATCCATTTTATCAATGAAAGCTTCAATTGCAGTGTGGCAACTTTGCCCGATTGAGTGCAGTGTCTGAAATTCATTAAAAAATCAAAAATTAAATTCTAATTTTTAATCCTATACAGATGAAACCTAACATCATGCTACAAACAGATGAAACCAAGATGAAAATCAGTGAAACCTATTTTTACAGAAAAATGTAATTGAAACAGACGAAACCTTATTTGATGAAACCAAAATTGGTTTCATCGTTTTTAGAAAGACACTTGTATAAGAGAATTTAGATGAAACTTACGTAGACATATGTGCTTAGAAAAACTGCCCTTTTGTACTTAAGAGCGCCATCTGGTTTCTTGTTGTTCTTTGATATGTTTTTTTTTGCAATTTGAGCATGTAAAACTCAATCATATCTCCTGCAATGTCACCTTTTCTTATCAAGGTGTTCATATTCCTTCCTGTAATGTACAGGCCCAGATCTTTCTTCTCCCAAGCCATGTCACTGTTGTTAAATTGTTGAAAAACAAATTAAATATTTAAGAAGAAGAAAAGAAACTGAAACACTTAAATTATGAAACCAAAAAACTTAATGGTATGAATGCCACTTACCTTTCATTGTGCATTTTAAAATATCTGCACACAATCGGTTTTTCATTTGAATCCAGCACTTGCGTAATTTTTAAGTCGTCCACTGCTTTCAACTTGACTTCCCTTTTCTCTAACTTTGTAGTTTGCTTTCTGCTCATACAACGAGTCTTGTTTCTTTTCTTCTTCTTAGCTTCTCCAGGTGTATAATCCTGCATCTTAACAGGTGTTTGCATGCTCCTTTTTGTTTTTCTCATCCTTGAGATTATGTTACTCACTTTTTGTTCGGGACTGACGTCTTCACTATCTTCTTTGTCACTGTCATTTTGCATCAATCCCAACTCGAAATGAGGCACATCATCTTCTAAAGCAATTACATCATTTGCCATGTTTATAACATAGTAGTAGCATATGCCTTTACTTTCTGGCTTTGATGTAGAAGTCTTGTTTGCATATTCATCTTCCATTTGCTGAAGAATAGTTTCATCAATTGAACCCTGGATTTGAGTTGACACTTCAATCTGTATCTCTGGATTTGATGAAGAACTTTTCTTCGCTTCCAATTCTACTCTCTCAGCCACTCTGATATCTTCTATTGTGGCTGGAGACAATTCAGAAACTTCTTATATTGCACTCCTCAATTTAGTCTTCGACAAAGAAGATTCAATTTGTTCAACCACCTTTATATCTTCAGCTGTGGTTGGATTTATCTCCAAAACTTCTTCCATTATATTATATTTGAATTGCTTCCCTTTGATTTCAGATTTTACTTTCTCAGCCACCTCCAAATCTTCAATTGTGTTCGGAGTTAACTCCGAAATCTCTTCGATCAGTTGCTGAGCTTTGCCTTCAGATGATGCAACCTTTTCTGATTCCATCATCTCTTGCTCCTGAATTTCTCCTTCATTTGATGAAACCTTTTCTGGTTCCATCATCTCTTGCTCCTGAACTTCTCCTTCAGTTGATGAAACCTTTTCTGGTTCCAACAAAGAATCCTCCAAATCTTCAGTTAATCCTTGAATCTGAACTTCATGAGCTGAAACCTTTTCAGGTTCCACTGCATCATGTTGTTCTGTTTCTTCAGACATATTCATTACCTGCAAGATTTATTGATTTCAAAAAATTAGATTCAATGACAACAAACAAATCAAATCAAATCAAAGTAAAGTAAATTATCACCTCATCATTGTCAGACTTTTGTTCACTATCTTCTTCAACCTCAACATTATCAGCATCTTGTTCTATCATTTCATCCACAATATTTATAGCTTTGGTTATCAATTCCTGCAATATTTAACATATGTTAGATACTACCATTAACCCAACACACAGAAATAAACAATATCATATTTAACTCATCTAAGATTCAACATATCACCTCCACATCTTGTTCAGTGTTTGAAACTGTTTCTTTTTCATATCTCTTACGTTTCTGTCTCACGTAAGTCTTCCTCACTGGTTCTAACTTATCTTCAGCATCATATTTTGCAAGAATTGTTTGATCTTCTTCCGAAAGCCCATTGTTACCAACGCTTGTAAGCTTTTCAATCAAAATTCTTGCCCACTTATATTTTTCCTTGTAAGTGGTATCTTCATTTTCAGTTCCAATACTCTCTTCATTTCTATCACCAACACTCTCTTCATTTCTTTCACCAACAATCTCTTCATTTCTTTCACCAACAATCTCTTCACTTGCACTATCCTCTTCATTTCCATCACCATTTATGTAATCTTCAACATGAATTTCCTCTTCCTTTATACGCTGGACCAAGCGTATTTCTTGTTCATTATATTGAAGCAAGAAGGATCCCTGACGGTAACGCACATTCATCTGCGGAACACAAGAAAAGTTATGATTAATAAGTTGGAATTAAATAAAATATGAAACCTTTTTTTGGTTCCATCATTTGCTTTTCATCTGGAATAAGGTGCAACCAAATAAATGATTGAAATTTTTAATTCTCAGAAATTAAAAATTATAAACAAACAAGAACTGTGGTTGCTTTTACCTTGGAGAAAATTTCTGGTTTATTGCAGAGATCATCAAAATTATTCACCATTTCCTTGCTTATTTCATCAAGGTTCCATCTAGCAAACCTTACGTACATTTCGTTCCCATCTTGTCTCAATGTTATGTTTGTCATCTCAGCAACCAATACACAACAAAATATTTAAATTAGTAATCAAACTCGAAAAAAAAAACAAACAATTTATGAATCAAAAGAAACAAAAATTAACTTACCAATGGGTAAATGACGCAACCTGATACATCATCAACTTCTTTATCTTTAATTATAGACTCAATTAGGTACTCATGAAAAACATCAGGCCAACACACTTTATTCATCTCAAATACTTGGTACAAGTATTTTGAAGTCAGATTCTTCCCACCTTTGTTTGGGACAAATATCGAAACCAAGAGATAGAGTATGAATAGCTTGACGAAGTCTTCAACTTTGGTTTACAATATCAGTTTTCCTCATCTTCTTATCTCCTTTAAAATACTCGACGCAAACATGTTCACCTTTTTCTTCATCTCAACATCTTTGGGTATATCTACATTCTTCATCATTTGTAGACCAAAAATGACAGTGAATTGTTCAGGTGTTTTCTATAGTATCATATTCCTTGCTCTCATCAACTTGAAACAATCTGGTTTCTGACGCTTGACACTTCTATAATATGACCCTAAGATCATCTGAATTGCTCTGGTCATTTTCTTCAAATTTTCTTCTTGCAGCGTACCATCGAAGGACGGTTTGAAGAAACGCCAAAATAGACAAGCAACAAGTGCCTTCATGTGTTTTTCTTTACTTTGTATCAAAGGTTTTATCTTAGGTGCCTCTGCACACAAATGATGCAACGAGCACCTATATGGTTCTGTCAGTCTTTTTTTTCCTATTACAGAATAAGTAAACCATAAGCACAAATAGAACTTGTCACATCCATACACAGAATATGATGAAACCAATTTTGGTTCCATCAAAATACCCATTAAGTAAAAAACACCAACATTGTTGTTCACAACCATACATATACATAATATGATGAAACCAAATTTGGTTCCATAAAAATAGGCATTAAGTAAAAAACATCAACACAATTGGTCACAACCATACATATACAGAATATGATGAAACCAATTTTGGTTCCATCAAAATACCCATTAAGTAAAAAATACCAACATTGTTGTTCACAATCATACATATACAGAATATGATGAAACCAATTTTGGTTCCATCAAAATACCCATTAAGTAAAAACACCAACACTGTTGTTCACAACCATACATATACAGAATATGATGAAACCAAATTTGGTTCCATAAAAGTAGGCATTAAGTAAAAAACATCAACATAGTTGGTCAAAACCATACATATACAGAATATGATGAAACCAATTTTGGTTCCATCAAAATACCCATTAAGTAAAAAACACCAACACTGTTGGTCACAACCATACACAGAATATGATGAAACCAAATTTGGTTCCATAAAAATAGGCATTAAATAAAAAATATCAATACAATTGGTCACAACCATACACAGAAATTGTAAAACCTTTTTTGGTTCCATACAAATAGACATTAAGTAAATAAATTATGTCAAAACAGATGAAACCTAAAACCATGCTACAAACAGATGAAACCTAGATGAAAATCAGTGAAGCCTAGTTTCAGAAAAATGTAATAGACATTAAGTAAATAAATTAGGTCAAAACAGATGAAACCTAAAATCATGCTACAAACAGATGAAACCAAGATGAAAATCAGTAAAACCTAATTACAGAAAAATGTAATTGAAACCTAACTATGAAACCGGTGACTTCGAAACAGATGAAACCTTATTAACCAAATTCATCGATGAAACCAAAATCGCAAAACTAAAAATGATTGATGCATTTTGATTTTCAACCATAAACAATCACAGAATATGATGAAACTATAAACTTCGATTTACCCTTTGGAGATTCTTGTTTCTTAAATGTTTTATTAAGTTTTTTGTTCATCTTTTTTATCTTTCTTTTTGTTTTGTTTCTTCACCATTTTTAATGATCTTCAGTGATTTTGGTTAGGTTTAAACTGTTAGAGAATGGAATAGGAACTTCAGGGAGATGATGATGAGTTAAAATTAGAAGACTCAATTCTACTGATGATGATGAACAACCATTTGAGAATCAGAAATTCAGGATGATGATGACTCAATTCTACTGATGATGATGATTTATGTGATGATATTTGTTTCAGGGAGATTTATGTGATGATTTTTGATATGGATGATGATGACGATGATGCTGTTTCACGATTTTTTTGTGATGATTTTGAAAATTCTGAACGGTTTGATTTTGGAAGTTGTTGAAGAGAGAAGTTAAAGAGGGAAATAATGAAGTCGAATTCAATTTAGTGAGCAGTTAATGAAGTTAAGCGGTTTATAAGTGAGGGTAATACGGACAATTGAGTTGTAATGGGTTTTTTAATCAAATTTGTTTTGTTGGGTTTTATGTAGTTGGATAGTGACATCTTTGGGCTTATAACCCACGGACAGTAGATAAAAAGGTAAAACACGATGTATGATTGGAAAAAAAGGCTTGTAATAAGTAAAAAGGGCTTTAGAGCTGGTCCAGCTAAGCAGACAATTACCTGCCTATGGTGAAAATAGGCTTTATAGTCAGCCCAGAAGAGCAAATAACTGTTTATCCATAGCATGGACTGTCTCCGTCCCTGTTTTTTTTATGCGAATGAACCATCAAAAAAGTAAAGTTTTGTTTGTCATAATATAATTGAAGCAATAGGGGTCTCGGCTGGGTTAACTTAATAAGTAGAAACTAACCGTCAACTTCCATACTCATCCAAGTTTTTCTAAAACGAAATAGCAATAGTTAACCTAAGAGCCCATGTTTATAGATCCTGGTCGTCCTAGTGGAAGCTTGGTCTCAGCTTTAGGGGTGAATGGCCCCGTTCGGTCACTTCGTTCTCCTTACTTTTTTCAAACCTTCGTTTGTTACATGTTGTTGGTAGATGTAATTTTTCCTGCACGTCGAGAATAAAATAAATGTGTTCCTGTAGATGGTGGATTTTTAACAAAGAGTAAAACAGTAAAATTACTTCTAGCCAGCAGTAGAAGCGTAAAAACGATAAAATTTCTTTATATTACTGACCCGACATAAGAAGCATAAAATTCATATTTTATATTCCGTAAGAGGATTAAGATATAAAGCATGCGATATATGCATTTTATACTGATCCTTCAGCTCTTTGTATATATATATATATAATATTAGAGCCTCACCTGGATGAGCTTTCAATATTATATATATAATATTAGTATTGTACGACTCAGTGCTTACTCTTCTACAATGATCGGACGACTCCTAGATGAATTAACCACTAGTATAGAGCAATATCGTCCTTAAAATATCAGTGATGCTAATTGTAATCTCTTTCCAGATGATCTCTGATTATACAGAATAAATATCCAAAAAACATCTTCGTTCCCGAATGATATCAATGCTCATAGATAGATTGCATACTAGTATAAAGCAAATCATAATAAATCCTAGTGATATATTCGCCAGCTGAATTCCTAGAACTCTTTATATCAAAACTTAAACCCTAATAAATTAATACTGATTTATCGCAATGCATGACAAGTTGCGCACGAATGCAGTAGGTCGAGGCATCACAATCTTGTATAAGTACCAAGATGTTGTCACGCCAAATACAAAGCGAAAGCTCCAATTGACCAATCCCTAATGTTGCTTGAGCTTGAATTACACATTTCTAATATTGGTCGCACTAAAATCCCAATATTGACCTCACTAAAATCCCAATGTTGGTCGTAATACAATGAAACCCTAATATTGGTCAACGCCTAGTTTTTGACATATAATTATGATCATCTTAGAAAAACGTTCCAAGGGTAGAGAACGGGGAAAAATATCCTAAACAATGAGTATTCCCTTATATATCTATTATGACATACTAAAAGATCGTCCCATTATGAGTAAAGGTCTAAGAGATATGACCTAAACCCTAGACAAAATACAAGCTGAAAACTGTCAAAAAAATCTTGGAAGGTTGTTGTTTGCTCCATTTGAATACCAAAACAAGATCTAATCCTAAATCCTTCCGCGTAGGAGATAGCTGACGATTTTTCAATTTTGAATTGGGTTTAACCATCAAAAACGAACATCGTATGAAGAATTTAAAGCATTTTTACTAAGAGTGATATGTCTGAAATTTTCTAACGACGAAAATCAACGAAATTTTTTGTTCATTCACATATTAATGGTCTTAAGGCTTTAATGATATAAGAATTTAATGATATAATGCGTTAATTATATAATGATAACAAAGCAATAAGACTGAAGCGCTATAGAGGAAAGAGAAGAAAAGGGAGTAGTGGGACTGGCGCCAGCCGACCGGCAAGTCATCCAGTGGCCGGTCCCCACTCCCTTATTTTCTTATTCTTAGTTTCAGTATTTTATATCACTGCAAGCTTACTGAGGGTTTGCCTTTTCCTATTAAAATCTTTGCTCTTTCTATCAAGAGCCTAGTCTTCTTCTAGTTTCAAAGCCATAAGTTCTGCAGAACAATATAGAATGGTCCTGCTAAAAGCTCTACAGAGCATATTAATATACTAAAATATTATTATTTCCTAAATTTTGGTCTTCATACCAGTTGATCTTTACACAAAAATTCTCTCTTAGATATTATTTCCAAACAATATCATAGAGACCATATAATATACAAGACAATGAGGAATGGTTTCGTGACCACCGACCCGTACTCTGCCTACCTGGTCGGTCTTCTTTTACCACCTTCTTCTTCTTTTACCACCGTCTTCTTCTTTTATCACCGCCTTTTTCTTCTATCACCGTCTTCATATATCATTCCCCTTTTCTATGATAAATAGGGTTTTATTATTTTACCTCAATTGGTCCTGCGATCAATAATTGAAATAATTTGATCACTCTAACACAAGTTAATGATCACACGCTTGATGACGCTTGATGCTTGTGCGTTTAATGCTCATTCGAATTGATAATTACACACTTGATGCTCATTCGACTTGACACTAATATAGATACATATCAAACATTGTAAATATATATATATATACACAAACGCATATATATTAGTCTTTGGTTGATCCAGCAAACTCATTAAACTTATGCTTATTAATCCAATAAGATCATCTGGATATCATTACTTCCTCAGCTGACACAATGATGTGCTATGTTTACCAATGTCAATATCAATTAGAACCTTTATGTATATGACCTATTAAGCATCACTTCTCATCTCAACATACACATTATGCTTTGAGTCAACATGTTCTGAGTTAACATGCTAGAAATCATCAACATGTTAAAACTAAAAGTCCAGCTAGGTCAACAAATGACCAAATAATACACGTCAATAAATTAGACTTAATCATGTTCAAGACATCAATCATGTCGCATGAAGGGTATTCACTAGGGTTTTGGTCTGGCGGCCTACAACACGTGTGGTGTAGCAATACACCCACAATGAGAAAGTAAATAAGTCATGTCGACAATTAAAGAGATGAATAGAATAGTGCTCGTACAACCGTCAAGTCCCACTAGCATGACATAATTGGTTTTCACCACGATCACCATGTTTCCACTCTTCTACTTATTTGCAAATGTCACCACTTCCGAGATCAATGTGTTAACTTCTATTGCTATAAATAGGTTCTTCAACCTATTAAGAAGAGGACGATAATCTAACAAGACAATCATCTTAGAAGAGAGCAAGGATATTTGATCACAGATCTATCATTTTACAACATCCTAAGAAAACTCATACTTTATGATTTTCATCTTCATAGCAATTCAAACACATATCATCACTGAAATTCAATCTCATTGATCTCAATACCTTTCTCTGCTTCCCTCCCTACAGATCAACCCTTATCCTTCCCCTGTGAACGAAACAAGATTGGAACGATCATTCTTTAATTTAGGCCAATTTTGTACAGATTGATCTCTCGAACTTAAAATTACTTATACTATACAAATATTTAGGTTTTAGACGAACTGCTCTGACTAGCATCTGCATACTCCATCACTTTTTCGTTTTTACCCTTAAATCGGTTTTACCCATAAACAGTTTCATAAGACGAAAATCTAACAAGACTATGTTATAAAACATATCAAAAGTTGTGAACAATCAAAAAATAGAAGATAATTACAGATTTCTCGTCTATATTTTGTCTCCCTAAATCTAAGAAGAAAAACCACGAAAATAAATTTTAGATACTAATATATACCTTAAGGCTAGGAAAGCTCTTCAGATCTCACTATGATGGGGTGTACTTATTTTGGACAGTTCTTTTTTGCGCTACGCTCATTAGACTTATAGATTCCCAAGAGGTCGTTGACCTTACCTTACCTTTTTTTTATTTTCTCTATGACTTCCACTTCTCAATCCTGACCCGTTGATCAACCAGGAACGAAGCCACTTTCTTTTTAAAAAGGAAGACCCCCACATGTAGGACATATGAGTCTCTAAAGAGCCTTCATATCATATTTTTGGATCAAAGAAGTCGATAAAGAGCCTTCGGAAATGATTATTGGATGATGACGACTTACAAGGGTCGATTAGGTAAGTGAATTTAGAAAAACATAGAAAACGATACTCGAATTAGGTATATTAGACATATATCAATTGTCTTTGGGTTCATGATCTTGATCTTATGTTAATTGAAAGGAGAAATAAAAGGTTTTTTGGGATGTGGTTTTGATTGCCTCATATATTCAAATGTTGTAACAAAAGTTTGGAGACCTTCTTTGTTATTTTATGGTTTTACCTTTGGTATTGATATTCATGTTTTCTTCGTATATCATAGTATTTTGGCTTTATGAATTCATTAATCTCAATATTTGGGAATTAGTTGGAGTGCTCAAACAACACAATACCGTAGTATGTAAATTTATGATCTTTCTTTTTTCCCTCTTACATATTTTTCTAAATAAGTATATATATTACAAAATTTTTTTATCATGAAACAGTCATAACTCTTAAGTTTAAGTAGGGTTATTTAATTGATGTTATCCGATAAATAACAAATAATTTAGTTTGATATCCAATACTTTTAATTTTAGGGGTTGGTACATGGATCCGTCATTGACTATTAAAGAGCGGTGCTTTGTAAGTGTTTTCGTAACTGAATAAGTGAAATTGCCTTTTTTATCCCTAATATTATTAACAATGACACTTTATACACAAACGTCAGTTAAAGAGAGGTAAGTACGTGTTCCAATCTCGATGACACATGGAAATGAACAACCACGATCAAATGTAATCGACAGAAGGAAAGAGAACTGTTCTCATTTTCGATTGATCCTTTTCTTCCCTTCACAAATTAGATCAAGGGTTAAAGCTAACATAAATCTCTCGTTTATAAGCTATAGTAGATACATAATCAATTCGATCGAATTTCATCAATTAGCAAAAAAACAATACAAATTTGAAATTTATCGTCCTTGCAACGTTACAGTTGAATGGATAATTCTCTAAACTTCTTATATTAATATTTTCAATCACCATCAAATAAGGAGATACAGAAGAATTAAGAGAAACAAGAATTTGTAAAATTTTGTGTTTACAAATTAAAAAGACAAAAAAGAATTTGAGAGAAGGAGAAGAATTGGTAGCAACATCGGAAGGAGATAATTGAATAAACAATAGTAGTAAATAAAGGACTAAATGACCAAATTACCTATTTGTTTCTCACACCTGTTTCACACTAGGATTAGAGAAAATTTGTTAAATTTTCACCAGTATCTCACATAAACACTCATCTTATATATAGCATACTTGACCTAACCAAACATTACACTGAATCATGTGACGCATTCTAAAATGTTAGCCTTTGATACAAGCATGTGTACGCACGTGCTCAATACTCTAGGACGTTAAAGAAAATTTATGTTAAATTTGTAAGATAGTGTCAATATAAATTAAATGTCAATAAAAATTACCTCATCATCCGATAACATTTTCCCAACCCCTACTTGCATTTCTATTTGTTTATCCCTAGAAGAATTATAAGTATTTTTTTCTTGGTTGTTATTCTTTTATGTTGCTGGTTCCCTTTGTTTACTATTATGTATAATTCCTGATTAAAAATAAAATGTAAGGGGATTTTTTCAATATGCCTTCACTTCAATAATATTAGAATAAAATACCACTTGTATTTTAACTAATATGCTATAGGTTTGACTATTTCTATCTTAATTTTTTATAATAACGGCAAACGGCCGTTATATACTGACAATCACTTTCTCTTCCCTAATTAAAATCATTTTTATCCCTGAATTGATGGACCAATACCTTGTTGACTGAGTTAATTAAACCCTTAAATCATGAATCCATGAATCGCTCAAGTTTAATTGATTATGATTTGGTATTGGCCGTGAATCAACCAGTTTCTCAAAATTCTTGACACCGTAAGTTATTTCTCCCTTGATGCAAATTTCGTTGGTTAATCCCCAAGAACAATAGAAACTGAAATACACCATTGAAATCATAACCTTCTTCTTCTCTCTTTAAGGGTTTTGATATCTATCAACTTCCCCCCATTTTTATCAATTATTGATATTTATTTCTAATTTCCTCCAATTTTATCAATTATTAGCTAGGGTTTTGAATTTTTATAATTTATGTGTGAAAATTAACGCAAAAATTAATTGTCATCACCATATCTTTCAAAAATGAAGAAAAATCAACCAAATCACCCAATTTCTATATGAACTTTAAATTTCTTCTAATCCTCTCTACATTCTTCACAAAAATCAAAGGCACCAAATCACTTTCTTCAATTGATTTTCATTTGAAAAGTGAAAACATAACCCAAATCTTCGAATATTTGCACCATACGTTTCTTATCTGTTTTAACTTCTAAAATTTCTTCCTACCCATCATATTTCGAAACATTAAAAAACCCCTAAAACATCAATATCTCCTCATTTTGTAACTTATTTTAATGCTAGACCTTTCAACTGATTTTCCGGTTAAGTTTTAACCCCAGAATCATAACAAACCCGTTGTCAAGATCTTCCATAAATTCTTAACCATGTTTCTTCTTTGTCATGACTTTTATAATCTGTTTTAATCCTTGGCATACACCCATCATACCAATGGTAAAACCTTGGATAAGCACCAAGAAAAGCTAGGGTTTGAGATAGCAGTGCATCAAAGATGCAGTCTGATTCTCCCGAGAGGCTACAATTACCGCGAGCAAATATATTAATGACGAGTCACGCTTTTTTGCTATGCTACTAATACTTGTACTTGCTCTGTTAGTCAGCCCAAGCCTGTCTGAGGAAGAGGGGTGTAAAAAAAAGAGATGCTGATTCGGGCCGGGCATACTTTATTTCATGATAGAATCATTCGCGAGAAATAAGAAAAAAAAGAAAAAAGGCAACTGTAAGCAGTTGGTGTGAAGTGAAGAATGGTTGTTGTTCTGATTTTTAGGTTTCATAAGGATGACCTATGTAATTTTGCCCGATAATTTCATATCGGATAATGATATATTGAATATGTCAACGAGATAATAACCATATCAATGGGGCCATAAGGAAATTGTAATTGTGAGGATATTTGCAAATTTGAAATAAAACGGGAGTACATTAGTATATCGGTTGTTAATGTGAGGGCATATTGAAGTAATTTCCAAAATAAAAATAAATATATTATAAAAGTCTTTCTTATAACTAAAAAACTTATAGTTTTATATTTTCTATCTAATATGTTAATAACACTCTTTTACTTTAGCGTGGAGTTATAAGTTTTTACATATCAACCTCTACTTAATATCATCTTTTTATTTGCAAAATCATAAATTTCTATCATTGTTCTTGCTAATAAATCCATAACAAGTTAAATAAGGATTACCTCACAGCATAAGATAATAACATGCTCCGAAAGGTAAACAAAAGAAACATCCAACAATCCTGATTATATTCCCTCCTTTCTATTCTAGACGAGGATTTAGGTTATTTTTTTAGTTCTAAAATACTTAAGGATTTTATATTTTTCTACAAAACTGCCGACAATGCTTTTAAATTTTGTCTTGAAACTATAAATTTTTATTTTAACATAATAATAACAACTAATATTTAAAAACTTTTTTCATAGATATATATTGAAAATAATTAGTCTCATTCATTTTTCTTAATCTGCATAAAAACTTTAAAACCCTTACTTAAAGTGGAACGGAACGAGAATTTAACTTTCTTCAATCAATTCCAAAATGCTTTAGTACCGACAAATCGCATAAGTTAATCTAGCCTACAAATTTTAATAAAATTATAAATTTGTTTTTACCGAACCATTTGTTTAGATGTAACTTTATAGTTTTCGCTTATGGCAGTATTTGTTTGGGTTCATTGAAATCAACCCCACAGGGACCTAAAAAGCCAAATGTCATATTTGGGTCATAGTCAAACGGTTGACTAATCAATTGATTAAAAACCGTTAAATAATTATTTTCTTAACATTTTTTTATAAAAACTCACAAATATCTTTAACTTTTTTTTTTCATTTTAAAAATATGATTTCATAAAAATATGAAAACTTGTTTATGTTTTAAAAATTAAAAATCAAATTATTTATTTAAAAGATTTCAAATTCTTTGCTTATTTTTAAAGTAAAATAAATTACATCAAATGATAATTTATTTTTCTATGTTATTAACAAATTAAAAATTATTTTATTAAGATTTTAAATGAATTAACATATTTGTAATTTTAAAATATAAGTTATCTTTTCTGAGTCTATTGTTATAAAAAAACAAATAACTCACATCTTTAAAATAAGAAAAAAACTTAAATGTTTTAAAAAGTTAAAAGTTAAGTTTAATTATTTTTTTCTAAAAAGTTAAAATTTAAGTTTAATTTTTTTTTTCCGAAAAAATTAAAAATTATATTTAATTTTTTTTGCGATTTTTTCCATAATTTTAACAATAAAAATATGAAAAAGTAATTATATAATGGTTTCAACGGTTTGACCAGTCAATTATTCGAATAAAATCTAAATGTGGCAGTGGACATTTTTGGGATCATGTGGTGCTAATGGTCACTTTAATGGGACCTGAAAATAAGATAATTGTTTTTGTATTGTAATTGGAAACTCTATTATGTTCGTATCTATCTAATCCATTGAGATAAACACAATTAGATGAGAGGCAGCCTCGAACAAGAAATCATACTTATAAATTTATAATAACAGTCCTTATTGCTTGGACTTTATTGCGATATTTTAAAAGGACCTGCAAAATTCAATACGTTAAAAATAAAAAAAATCCAATTAACAATTGCCCGTAACATGTGGATGCCAATTCTAAAAACTCGTAAAGACTCGTAACTATGTGTGCGTATGAAAGTGAATAATGGGGCTAAGATTTTGACATGATTGGTGGCTTAACAATAGTTCATCGAAAATTAAGTACCCAAGACTTTTCAAGATTGTGTTACAAAAGAACGAATCAGTGGCGGACTTGTGGACGAGCAATGACTGGAGCTTCAGATTCAAGAGAAGATCAGATCCTGTTAAAAATATCGACCCTTTTAAGCTTAAACATGATATAAGGAACGTGGTACTGAATCAGGAGTTGGACGTCTTAGACGACGGTTTTACTGGTGGTAAGCTATATGAGGAGTTAGCCATATATGATAATGATTGTGGTTTCATCAACATATTAGTACTCATTCCTAAGCTTCCTCCAAAGGCACTCTTCTTCATCTGGGCTTGTTTGCATGACTCTAATCTTACAAAAAAACATGCTACAACAAAGAGGTATTCTAATTTCTACAAACATTTACGTTTTATGCATCAACGAATTGAAAACTTCACAACATTTATTGATTCATTGTATATACAATCGTTCAATTTGGGACTATTTTACAAAGTCTTGTGGTGTGTTTTGGGTTACGCCTATAATAACTACAAGGTTCGAAACTCAATGGAATCACATGTATTCGTAAGTTAGTATGGATGTTGCCCCGTATGCGATAATGTGGGAGAACAGAAAGGCCGTATTAATAGAGCTCGACACAAAACTCAAGATAAAGTGAAGAATTTGTCAAACAAGCTATAATTCTTTAGACTTCAGTTAAGGATTGTTTTAAAAATATTCAATTAATCAGGTTCTATAAAATTGGGAGCACGTAATGAAGGGGTAATATCTGTAATACCTCTCATTTTGTCGTCCTTAGAGGTTATATTTTTGATGTCTACTGATTTATTGAGAGCAAAGATATCATTGTACATAATTTTCTCTTTGTATATAAATTTTCCTCTTTTAAAAAAACGATATTATCTTTTCTTCTATGGTTGAGACCTTATCTAAAATCGTCCATAAAAAAATTGTGATACGTTGATATCAATACTGCCATATGGTTCTGAGATCTTATTGAGTAGGTCGGATAAGGTTGTACTATGGTGACCAACCATTATTCGAGTATCACCTCCCACGTATATATCAAAGTTTATTATTATCACGAGTTCTTGGAAGAATCATACCACCCAAAGTGCACATGAATCTAGGTCTCAGCTAAGGAACAACATGATAATATCATTGAAATTGATATCTTTGACATACCAAATTTTTTGGTCCTAATTAAATTAAGTAGAGATTTTTAAAGTCCTAATTGTTTAACGATTTCTAACGTATTGATCAGTCAATCGTTTGTTAAGGAACCAAACACATCATTGGATATTTTTAGAATCTTATGTTGTTGATGGTCATTTCAATATGATTAAAAAGCCCTTATTAATCTTTTGTATTGATATTTATCTAAAATAATTTTGATAGTGACTAAGTATAATCCACATTTAAGGTAAATGTAACCTTTATTAAATACAATCCACAAAAAGATATAATTTATTAAATACAACCAAATCATTTTTAATAATTTTATTATATACAATCCATTTTGTTGACCGATTTGGTCAAACCTTAAATCTAAACTAAACTCTCAGCATTTCTTCCTTATTCGAGAGAAGACTATGAAAGTCACCGACACGATTTTCTGCTAGCTTTTCTTTTATAGAGAAAATCATTCGAAAAATCAACTGAGAAGCTCAAAATTTTTGTTCTCCAAAACCCATCTCATGCTCTCCAAAAAAAAGAGAAGAGAAATGGATCATATGATACATGACTTGTATTGTGATATTTTATCATTGTGATATGAAAATAATATGAAAAAAAAACCCTAAATAAAACTTACCGCAATTAAAAATAATTAATTATTTTTGGATTATGAGTAGGATTTGACTTGATATTTTGGGTTATATTTAGTCACTTTTAAAATAAAATGTATTAGAAGTTTAAAAGTAGTATCTCGGTTGTATTTAACCCAAACGTGGGTTGCATTTAGTCGCTGCTATCATTTCTTATACTTATTCATCAAAAATGATTGGTAAATTTAATAAATTGGTGTTTAATTTGTTTGTCCCGTACAGTTGATTTTTCAAATGGCAGTATATTCAGGGAATTGCCATTTTGTTATGTATAACCGTTGACATCGATATTGCTTTTAACCTCTTCTTTTTACTAGAGCTTCTCCAATGGATTATGTATGAAGGAAAAAGTCTTAATCCATATAACACACATAACCATATTAAAAGAAAATATCACCAACCCATTGATGTGAGGATTATGTAGTAAAAAATAAATTAGACATCTTCTAGGTGAACGTCTAGTTTTAAACATTCACCTGGAGGATGTCTCTACTCTTTTATTAACAAAAATCATTGAAAATAAAAATGGAAAGTAATTTTAACTAACTAGTTGTATATCTACAAATTAGTAAAAGGATGATTCAAAATTTTATGGGTTAGAGATAAAAAAAGTATTCCTTAATATCTAGGATTTTATATCTAAAAGATGTCTTAAAAATATTGCCATATATAAAATATCCATATTCACCATTGGAGAGGCTCTTAGCTTAGGCAACAGTCATAGCACGACATTAGCCACCTCACCTGTTTTATTTAGAGCATGTTTTCTTTGGAGGATATGTAATTTGTTTTTGACAAACACATTTTTATATTAACGAAGAAAAATGAGAATAGAATTTCTAAAATAAAATAGGAGAATTTAGAACCCATAGATGATGACGGGTTTACAATACCCCTTTTCAAGAAGCATGAATCCTGAGAATGAGATTCCACCGTCTAAACATGCTTTTAGGTCATAATACAATTTTAAAGTCCGGACAACCTATTGGAGGGTTTTGGAATCGTCCTACTAAAATGTGGTAGTCTGGAAAGAAATCAAAATATATAGATATCAAAAGTTGTAATAGCAGGCATCTGATCATAAAATTAGCTCGCTACTCCCTTGCAGCAGCAACAACAACAAAGACTCCACATAAACTTTTTGTTGTAACGAGAGATCGAACGAGAACAATAATAGAGATCGAGACACAGAGATTTACGTGGTTCACTAACTGTTACGTTAGCTACATCCACAACAGAGAAAGCAGAGTTTTATTATAGAGCAGAATACTGAGTTACGCCTATTCTAGGTACAACGTATGTATATATATAGGGCAAAGAAATAAACCCTAATTCGACTAGAAAACTGAAAACAATCCCAGAATACTGAGATACCACCGTCGAGGGACTCTGCCCCTCAGACTCCCCGTAAAGTCCCGGCTAACGACTGATTCAAGGCATATCAACACTTTTCAAGGCGAATCCTTAGCCTGGTGTTGTGCGCAGGTCCTGCAGGACTCGATCGTTTCGATCGCTTGTTAGTATCGATGAAATTATTTGGGAACTTCAGCCTTTTCGCCAATATTGCCTTCAAAATATTTTCCGACCTCTCAAACGATGTAGTAGACGTTCTCTTCAGTTCGAGAGTATTATGTAGTATACTGTCACTCAAAAAGCGAGATTCACCGCTAGAAAATAGAAATAATAGCATAAGAAGGAAAACCCAAAACCTTAAATTATCCATAAATGAGTACAATTGGTTCGGCTTTCAAAGCCAATAAAACAGTAAATGGTGAAGATCATCATTCGACTATATATACTACATAAATACGTAATCAAATGAGACAAAAATATGACCTTGTAAAAATGACTGGTAGGAACAAATTAAGTTCAAATACGAGATGTCCATTAAGACAATAAAGTATATACCATTCAAAGATTCAGACACCAAAAACAAAGATGATACGGCATACTCCTTTTAGATAATATTTTTATAATTTTGTTTCGCTCAGGATCCAATTAATCATCTTTCCTGGGTAGCCATCCGTAAGTAAAAAGAGTCCGTTGTTTGTGTACTTAGTGTTTGCTTAGTCATTTGAAATGGAATTTTAATGCATTTGACAAAGCTAAAATGCATGGAAGATGACCTAAACTTGGATTTTCATAATCTTTTAGATACATTTTATTCTGTTGCAGTTACGTACTCATCACGATCGCCGATCAATCTCATGGGTTATGGTTATACTCAAAGGTCACGTCCTTTCACCTCTTCTCACTAACTAATAACTAACAAGATAGTATCACCCATGAACCATATATATGGTTGGTAGATAAGACTTGATTTACACTTTTTCTCCTAACACAAATGCGTTTGAACATATCCAATATCATTTAGCTTATCTTGATTTTTTATTTTTCTTTCCAAAGCTTGGATAAAATTGACTAGTGATCAGTGATCAGATGACCCACTAATCAGCTGATGGTGAGTGGGGAGAGAATAGATGATTACGATTGAGACGCGGCATTACTCCACCGATACTCCTCGCACCCGTCCTGATTGTCTACCTACGTTATTTACTAGCAGTAAAAGCTACTCAGAAGCTCTTTTGGGGTTTGCTTTACCATGAGTTACCTATATAGTCCCCGTATCAATGTAAGCTATTTATGCGAAGGCAGAGGTATTGGCTACTTCTGCCATAGTGAGAGGTAAATTCCTTCGGACTAAAAATAAAAAACATCTAATTTTTTTTCCCTAGAATTTTAAAATATTATGAAAGAGCACAAACAAGTATTCCATACAACCGTTAAAGTCAAAAACCAAAAAAAAAAAAAAAAACAAACAAACCTGAAAAGGCACCACAACAGACTAGTCCAAAACAAATACAACAAAACTGACATAAAGATTCAAACCTCAAGAGAGCTGTATTATATGTTGTTGGTTACGAGATTCGAAGTTAGCCAGGAATGCAAGTTTAGTATTATACACAGTTATTACACCCCTTGCTAAGCTACTTCTTTTTTCTTTTTTGCAAGTTTATCAGCAGAGAAATTGATCATTCTGATACTATGAACAAACTCCTTGTTTGTCAGACTGTCACTAATCAAGTTTCATCTGGCAGAAACAAACCAAGGAACATTACCAATAGAAAAGGCACAAATTAAGAACAAACTTAGAAACTGAATTTAAAGCCACATACGAAAAATGATTCCTAATAGCCCATTCACCAGCAAAAAGCACAGTTATAACCTCAACAAAGTAATCAGCAGCATTCCCCACTCCCCCTGAAACAACAGTCAAGAAATCTCCCTTACTATTTATAACTAAGAACCCATAACCAGCTTCACCAAGGTTTATTTTAGAAGCACCATCACATCAAATAAGTACTTTGGGATGGATATGCAGACAAAAGATACAATCAAACACCTGCGTACTTTGAATACTTTTATTCTTCGTTCCAAAAGCTTTCAGAATTTAGAAGTCATAACCTGTATTCCACAAGTTACCCTTAAATCTGACTTCGCATTCCCCTGTCAGATGAATGATTCTTCTCTTCAACTGATCGATTCTGACATTTTCATTATAAAAAAGAACTCTATCTATTCCTAAGAAACCACAACTTTTTCAAGGTAATCAGAGCAGCAAGCAACCAAACCTCTTTAATAACTGAACTTTTATGTTTAGCAAACTTCCAAATATCATCAAATGACTGAGGATTTAGGAAGCTAAAACATACCTCCCGGCCATTGCCAGATTATCCTATTAAAATCACAGAACCACAAAATGTGTTCTAAATTCTTCCTAGCATTCTTTCACAAAGAACATTTAGAAACAATTTCAAACCCACTAGTTCTCATCTTCTCGTATGTGGCAGAAGCTCCAATTATAATCTTCCATACATTACTGGAGACAAAAGGATGAACACAAGAACTCCACACTTTTTTAGTCATCCAACTTTAGGAAATTTATTCCCAACACTATAATCTGCAGAAGCAACAGAAAATGTTCATGAAATTCACTCCATATCATTATGTATCTCTTACCACTAACTGCAGGTAAGTCTTGAATATTGAAGAAGTTCCACATCTCAGCAGGAATACACCACTCGCCATCTCTAAATAACTCATTCACTTCCATATTATGATGTGTTGTGTCTGCAACAATAAAAATACTGAAACAGAAAATGTTAATGTTAAAATAAAATCTCTGAATTGAAACACTGATTTGCATATAAAGGACAGAGTCACCTCCTCAGCAAATTGTTCTTAACATAATAGTTTGCGGGTACTCCTCAAGAATGAGAGATGCTATACTCCCACAGCGGAGATGTGTCCAGGATAGAACTGCTCATTATGATTTGTATAAGCACAATACAAATCACCCAATCAACAAACTCAACAGCAATAGAAGAATGAAGGAAATAAACAAGCAAAACGCATAGCAAAGCAAGAAAAGGGGAAAAGAGCTAGGGATAGTAGCCTTCTCTGGGATAAGTTGAAATGAAAAAGTCGATTTTCTTTTATAGGCAGAGAGAAGAGAATAGCTGTAATGACAATTGAATGAGAATCAATTCCGTGCATGGAGCACGGACATAAATTGTAAAACGGAATTAAAACGGGCAAATTTAAATCAATTCAAATTCAACCTTTCTGCCAGCAAACTTTTTTTAGTAAATAAAATATATTCCGCCGAGTCAAACGCCCCCCCCCACCATTAAAACAATTTATTTTTATATTTATGTTCATTTGGAAAATATATAAAAAGAATTTTGTCCAAAAAGATAAGTCTTGGTTAACCCACACCCGCACCCACACTCACACCCGAACTCGAGCCCGGCCCGCCCAACCGACCGGACGGACGGCGGCAGCGTGCGTGCTTCGGTGCGAGGCACCGCGTGTATGTGAAATGTGTGGTTGCACCAACTAGCCAATTGCCTAAGTCCTCTCCCTCACACAAACGTGTGTTGACCCAAAGGGCCACTCTTAGATGCAAAATTCTTAGTAATATGGAGAGACAACATCTTTAGTTTCTCCTATGTGGGACTAAAGGTTTCATTCACAAATAGTGAAAATGAACTAGTGTCCTTAGTGACCCCTTGGTCCTAAGTTTCAATTAATCCAAGACTAAAAACAAACCACATAAAATCATTTTCTCCAACAATCCCCCACATGAATGAAAAACCGATAAAAATCAGAAATCATAAAGCGAGAAATATCACTATAGGCAATAGGTGTCCATAAGGTCTTGAACCTTTGCTTAGTGAGAAATTACCGGAACTACTTGATGGACAGTGAACGCGACATCTTTAACTGCCATCGTTTGGTTAGTTCATCAATAACTTCCATGCGTGATATCACTCTAGGCGCTGTCAAGTTCGTGCCGCTGTGTCCATTTTGGCCCTGGACGTATCCCGTTTCTCAGAATTCTCTAGAGAATAATCTCAATTCTCATAGGAAGCGGTCTACTTCCACATTCAGATAGGTGAGTGATATGATTTTATATAGTGGTAAAAAGAGGTTCGATTCTCGAACTTGTGAAGGTAACGATTTTAGAAAATATTATACTTAACCTAAACTAATAAAAATCAGAAAAATAAACTAAAGATGATTTTTAGAAAATATGGGGAAAACCAGGAATCAAGATTCAGTTATTTCTAACAATTCATGTGATTAATCATGTAATTCTTTTTAACAATTTAATTCAAGTTTGCCAAAAATATGTTTCCTAAAAGAATAATTGTAAATCCTAAGCATGAGACATCAAGAGTAATTAACTAAGCATGACCCATCAAAAGAGAACACAACTATTTAATAAAAACCATTTTTTTCTAATTTAAATCCATGCAAATAATAATAAAAGAATTATAAATAATTAATTAAAAATAGACTTACCACATAAAATTGAGAGAAAAACCTCCTCCATCATCCCAGTAAATAAACTTAGCCCATGGAGAAGAAAACTTGCTCAAAAGATCTTTTCATTGCTCAAAAAGTTGATTACAAGGTGAAATAATAGTGCAACAGCTGAACAGATACGTTTATAAGTGTTACAGAACAGGGTTCAGCCGTTACAGAAGTGTTTCTAAGCAACAAAGATTTGAAAGAATAGGCAACAGGAGCAGAATGTAACACTGGATATGCAACGTATATAGATGTTACAAGATCGTCTTCTTCGGTGATGGTGGATGAAGAACACGCCGGCCGGAGCAGCAGCAGGTTACCGGCGGCGACGGAAGTTGGCCGGAACTTCTCTGATTTCTTCTCTAGGGTTTTCTTCCCATTTTTCTTGGCTTCTCTTGGTATATATAGGCTCTAGGAACCCTAAGGAGAGTCCCAAACCCAATCAAACTCGTAATACTTATCCCAAATTGATGAAACAGTCCTTCTCCTAGCCGGAATCGGAAAATTAGTTTTTCCCGTGATTTACGGCCAAGTTTTCTCTGTTTTTGACGTGTTGAGGCTTGTATCAATCTCTTCTAGCTTGTGGGACACTTTGGAAGCAAAACAATTCAAATTTCACGTTGATTTTAAGTTCACAGTTGAAACAGTCCATTCCCGTCCCGATCCCGTGCTGAGTTGACTTGGTCAACTCGGGTTGACCGATTTGACTCGGGTTTGACCCGATTTGACCGAGTTGACTCGAGGGTACCCCTTATCCACTTCTAGGGTGCCAAATAACACTTGTCCTTGGGTGCCTTTATCACTTTTTGAGCCAATTTTTCCACAAATCTTTATTCTTCTAATGTACCTACAAAAGCATAACAACACGTAATATTTGCAAAATCGAATACTAACTTAATAGAAACTAATGTGCAAATTAGACACTAAAATGTGTCTATCAAAGCTCCATCAAGATTGTTTACTGCTACACCCCACTTCAATCTTAAATTGAAACTATAAAACTCATTAAGACTTAATAAAAATTCATCCTTCACATGCAGTCACACTATCACGTCTACACCATAGGGAAGGGACAGAGAATGAAATTCTCTGATAGTGTTTCCTTTAACCCACCACAAATTAGTTGTCTCATTCAAAACCTTGATCTTGGGATCTCCTGTCAGCAAGGTTGAGTATCCTTCATGGCAAGTTTATTTAATGACCTTAAGCCCCATCCCCCTCGATGCATTACTAACTATATCTTTGGACAAACCTTTCTTCAAAGGGTCCGCGATATTCTCCTTAGACCTCACAGAGTCAACAGAAATAATGCCAGTTGAGATTTAGTTGTTTCAGGGAATTATGTCTTCTACGAATGTTTATAGACTTCCCATTATAGTTATTCTTTTTAGTATTAGATATTGCAGCTTGACTATCACAATGTATAGATATAGCTGGCACAGGCCTATGCCAGAGAGGAATGTCTTCTAAAAAGCATCTTAGCCAAGCGGCTTCCTCTTCTCCTTTATCTAACACAATAAACTCCGATTCCATAGTGGATCGAGCTATACATGTCTATTTGGAACTCTTCAAAGATACAGACCAACCTGCTAGAGTGAAAATATATCCACTCGTAGACTTAGACTCCTCTGAGTCTGATATCCAGTTTGCATCACAAAATCATTCAAGGATTGCAGGGTATCTCCCATAATTCAAACAAAAGTTCAAAGTGTACTTTAAGTACCTCAGCACTCTAATAAGTGCATCCCAATGATCCTTCCCCGCATTACAGGTATACTTACTCAACCTACTCATAACACGTGAGTATTCAAGTTGTGAAACTCCATTACCCTTATACTTTTGAGTCTACAACAAGGATCATATGAAGTACAAACAGGTTTACAATCAAACTGATTATATTTTTTAAACACAGATTCAACATAATGAGATTGACTAAGACTATATCCATTAGAATTTCTTCTAATCTTCATCCCTAAGATCACATCAGCAGGGCCTAAGTTTTTCATGTCAAAGTTCTCATTTAGCATGTTCTTTGTAGAATTAATTACATCCATGTTTGTCAGATTCATTGATTTTAAAACCACTAGAAATCATTACATGATCAAATTTTTCATGCCACTACTTAGGTGCTTGTTCAAACCATACAAATATTTTTTCAGTTTACAAACTTTGTTTTCACAACCTTTCACTACAAATCCCTCAGGTTGGTCCATGTAAATTTCTTCATCTAATTCACCATTTAGAAAAGCTGTCTTTACATCCATTTGATGTATCTCTAAGTTATGAATGACAACAATAACAATTAACATCCTAATAGAAGTAATTCTCGTAACAGGTGAATAAGTATCAAAGAAATCTACACCTTCTTTATGTTTATAGCCTTTAGCTAATAATCTAGCTTTGTATTTTTGCACAGTTCCATCTACCTTACCTTTCCTTTTGAAGATCCATTTACAACCTATGGGTTTACACCCTAGAGGTAAATCTACAATCTCCCAAGTACCATTTTTTATAATGGAATCCATTTCAGTAATGGAGGATTCTTTCCACCATGGAGCTTCAGAAGAAGTCATGGCTTCTCTATAAGTCTGTGGATCAGTCTCATGTTATGAAGTGTGGCCTAAAAGATTTTTCAGTTCTAAGCCTTTTACCTCTTCTAGGATCAAATTAAATTTCATCTTCCTCTAAAGGTAATGTCTGACTGGTCAAAGGGACATCTAGGGGATCAACACATATCATGCGGGAATCATATTTCAATGGAAAAATATTTTCAAAGAACACATCATCCCTAGATTCCATAATAGTATTCACACCAATTTCAGAAATTTCAGAACTTACAACCATAAATCTATATGCAGTAATATACTCAGGATACCCTACGAAGACACAATCAACAGTTTTGGGTCCTATCTTGGTTCTCTTAGGGGGAGGAATGGAAACCTTATCTAAACACCCACACACTTTAAAGTATGTATAAGAAGGTTATCTACCTTTCCGTAACTCATATGGAGTTTTTTCTGAACCTTTAAAGGGTATTCTGTTCAAGACATAACAAGCTGAGAGGACGGCCTCCCCCCACAAGTTTACAGGTAATCCTGAAGTAATTAACATGGCATTCATCATCTTCTTAAGGGTTCAGTTCTTCCGTTCGTCCACACCATTAGATTTTGGTGAATAAGGAGGGGTTACTTCGTGTATAATGTCGTGTTCTATGCAAAAATCTTTTGTATGAATTACATACTCACCACCACGGTCAGACCTAACAGTTTTAATGGTACCACTCATTTGGTTTTTAACTTCTAGTTTATACATCTTAAAGGATTCCAAGATATCATCCTTACCTTTAAGAAAATATATGTGACAGTACCTCGTACAATCATCTATAAAAGTGACAAACCATTTCTTACCATCTCTGGTTTGAACTGATTTCATCTCAACTAGGTCTGAATGAATTAATTCTAAGAGTTTAGAATTTCTTTGAACATTTTTTTCTAAAAGGTTTTTTAGCATATTTTGATTCTACACATACTTCACATTTATGTTCATTATCCAAACAAAATTTGGGTATGCAACCTACATTAGCCAGTTTATGCATTTACTTATAGTTTACATGTCCAAGTCTACCATGCCAAACATTTAATGGTACACAAACATAAGCAGAAGAATCAATTTTATTCATTTCATCAGAGGTTACATTAAGTTTATAGAGACCCTTAGTCTTATAACCCTTACCCACATAATCCTTACCCTTAGTGACAACAACTTTTCCAGATTCAATTATAATTTTAAAACCCTTATCATCTAAAACACCACAAGAAACAAGATTTTTGCAGATGTCTAGAACATGAAAAACTTCATTCAATGTGAGAGTCTTGCCAGAAGTGAGCTTTAGCCCAACTTTTCCTTTTCCTGCAACCTGTGTTACAGATGAGTTACCCATGTAGAGTTTCTCCCCTTCCCCTACCTTCTGATAGGAGGTGAACATATCTCTGTTTCCACAAACATGCTTGGTAGCACCAGAGTCTACCCACCAGTCTCTCACATTGGTTACCAAATTAACTTCAGACACCGTACCAGGAAACTCGTTCTTGTTGTTTTCAACCAAATTAGCATTGTTTTTCTTATTATTAAAGTCCTTACGTTTTCTATAGTGAATTTCCATATGGCCGGGAGTTCCACAAACATAACAAACACCTTTAATTTTACCAATGCCAGATTTGGGCTTCTGAAATATGCATTTCTTGTGAGGACTAGGCTTATGGTTGCATTTGCTGCTCTCACCCTTTTCAGTATTGGAAGACTTGTGTTCAATTACATGAGCCTTGTGAGACATTTCCTTTGCAAAAGATACGTTCTTGTCTTTGGAGCACAATAACTCTTCCATTTGAATCTTCTTACCTAAATCAACCATACTGACCTCACCAGTTTCATGTCTCATTCTATGTTTGTATTCGACCAGGAAGACGGTAATTTCTCAATCACAACAGACACTTGAAAAGTTTCATCTATCACCATGCCTTCAGCAAGAATTTTATTGATAATACGCTGAAGTTCAAGGAATTGATCAACCACAGATTTGTCATTCGACATTTTATATTCCAAGAACCTAGCTACCAAGAATTTCTTACTTCCAGCAGTTTCATCTTGGTATTTTGCCTCTAAGCAGCCCATAAATCAAAAGCAGAAAAGTTCTCTTTTGCATTATAAAATTCATACAATGTATCCTCTAAACAATACAGAATATGGTTTTTAGCCATATAATTCTGCCTAACTCAACTTTCCAAATACCTTTCATTTCCAGCATCATTCAAACCCATATCAAAAGATTTCAGAACAAGTTCATCTAACATATGAAAACTTAGAAAAAAAACAACATCTTTGATTGTCATCTTTTGAAATCCTTCTCACTGAATTTTTCTAGTTTGTCAACATCATTTTTACCCATTGTTACAGAAAAAGTGATATTGTGTTAAGATTGTTGTGTCTGCAACAATAAAAATACTGAAACAAAAGATGTTAATGTTAAAATAAAATCTCTGAATTGAAACACTGATTTGCACACAAAGGATAGATCCACCTGCTCAGCAAATTGTCCTTAACACAATAGTCCGGGGGTACTCCTCAAGAATGAGAGATGCTATACCCCCACAACTGAGATGTGTCCAATAAAAATCACCCACTCAACGAACGAACTCAACAACATATAAGAATGAAGGAAATAAACAAGCAAAGCGTATAGCAAAGCAAGAAGAGTAGAAAAAGAGCTAGGGATAGTAGCTTGCTCTGGGATGAGTTGAAATGAAGAAGTCGATTTTCTTTTATAGGCAGAGAGAAGAGAATAATTGTAATGGTAATTGAATGAGAATCAATTCCGTGCATGGAGCACGGACATAAATTGTAAAACGTAATTAAAACGGGGAAATTTAAATCAATTCAAATTCAACCTTTACTGCCAGCAAATTTTTTTAGTAAGTAAAATATATTCCGCCAGATCAGCCCCCCCCCCCCCCCCATTAAGATAATTTATTTTTATATTTAAATTCATTTGAAAAATATATCAAAAGAATTTTGTCCAAAAAGATAAGTCTTGGTTGACCCAGACCCACACTGAGCCCGCCCATCGGCCCGTACAACAGCGTGCGTGCTTCGGTGCGAAGCACCGCGCATGTGTGAAATGTGTTGTTGCACCAACTAGCCCATTGCCTAAGTCCTCTCCCTCACACAAAAGTGTGTTGACCCAAAAGGCCACTCTTAGATTCAAGTTTCTTAGTAATATGGAGAGGCAACATCTTTAGTTTCTTCTATGTGGGACTAAAGGTTTCAATCACAAATAGTGAAAATGAGCTAGTGTCCTTAGAGTAACTTTGATCAGGCGTTTGTGTAAGGTAGCGCCTGTAGTTGGGCGGTTGTCTAAGGTAACGTCTGTTGAAACGGGCGTAAGCCGATGAATACGTTTGGGTGGGGCGGACATTTGGTGAACGCTCGATGTGAGGCGTAACCCAAAAAAACGCCTGATAATAGACGCACCCCTAGATGCACGCCCCAGAGACAGGCGCTCTCTTAGCCGAACGCCTGATGGGGAGGAACCATAGCCAAGCGCCCGTCATTTTTCTACAGGTGCAGCTGGTACGTGTTTCATCTGAGATGGGTGCATGCTTAGACATCTGCTTGAAGCATCAGGCGCTTTTCTAGCCGTACGCACGGGTCACCAAGCGTTAGTCTGGATGAACGTCTGATGAATAATTTGAAATGTTATATTAATTTGGGTCTGATGATAAGTGGTAAATGAATGGTAAACTAAACTAAATGAATGGTAAATTAAACGTTAGTCTACTTAAACATTTTACATTTGAAATATTTTATTAATTTAAAACGTTAATAAAATATTAATCTACTTAATTTGAAATGTTTTATTAATTTAAAACATTAATAAAACGTTAGTCTACTTAAACGTTTCATTAAATCATTATTAATTTAAAATGTTAGTCTACTTATATTTTTCTTATTCTTTATCAAGTGTTTATCTAGGCGCACACCCCATACACAGCCGTTCTCTAACGTGCACCTCCCACACACAGACGCTCTCTTACGCGCACGCCCATTATAGGTGTTAATCCAGACGAATGTCCAACACAGGCGTTATTCCAGTCTAACGTTTGATTTCATGCGTGCGTCTGGCGTTACGCCTGATGGGGCTTCCACTTGGATGAACGCTTGATGGGGCGAACTTCTGGTTAACGCCTGTCTAATGAAACACACGTCTAGATAAACGTCTAACATCAGACGAAGAGCCAGCGTCACGCCTGGTAAGGGGTGCAGGTCTAGGTTAACGCCCCACTATATTTGGGTTGGTCCAGTTAGGGGATCAAATTTGATCATCAACAGTAACAAATCCGGACCAAAAACCATTTATACTCGCCCCACTAGTCTGGTTTTGGAGGGACCAAAGACTAAATTTGGGTTTGATCCGTCTTTTAGTCCAATGACTGTGATTGCGTTTATTGATCCCTTGGTCCTAAGTTCCAATTAATCCAAGATCAAAAACAGACCACATAAAATCATTTTTTCCAACACGATGATGTTGTATGAAGTTGTTGTCAAGAATGAAAAAACAAGAGGTTTTTCTCTTATCCAAGAATCTTTAAGAACTAAAATACTGAAACCAAAATCTCCCACAATTCATCTAGTACCAGTACGCACATCAATCATAATCCATTTCATAGCAAGCCAGATGGAAGACTTCTTATAGCAGTTAATCCATTAATTATTTCTATCTTTAAATTTTACTTTCAAGTAATTGGACCATTCATCATTACCAGAATGAATCCACCAAAACATTTTCACAAGAAAAGTTTTATTCGTCACTTCCAACCTTTTAATTCCCAAACCTTTTTATGCAGTAGAAGCACAAACATTGTACCATTTGACTATTATTAACTTTCTCACTGAAGGATCACTTGACCAGAGAAAATTTCTGATAATTTCCTCACTTTCCCTGAAAACAGAATTAGGCCACTTATACACAGACATGTTGTCAGTATGAATGCTGCACAAAACATGTCTAACCAAAACTAACATGTGTTGGAAAGAAAGTAACTTTCGATCCAACCGGCTAGTTTATTCTCGAGCATCTCAGGACAACCCTAAATATGACTAGATTTCACTCTTCTTGGAATCAACATTACACCCAAATATTTGTCAGCAAAACAAACAAATTTATTTGGCAATCTTCAGTAATCTGACTTCTTCTAGTTTGAGCTAGTTGTGCCTCCCATAAAGTATTTTCTTTTAGCCATACTCACAATCTGATCAGAAGATTGTTGATAATCCCTCAAGATGTTCATCAATTTTCTCACATTTCTTCTATCTCCATTACAAAAAAGAAAGATAACATAAACAAAAAGAAATGAGTTGGATGGATACAATTCCTATTACTATTGACACAAGCACATTCTCATTAGCATTCTTAGTAAGAACTCTACTCAAAACATCTTTAGGTATTACAGATAAGATAGGAGATGATAGGTCTCCCTGCTTCACATCCCTACCAACAAACAAAAAAATAAAAAACCCACAAAACCTCCGTTAATCATGACTGAAATTTTACTGGAGAGGACGAAAACTCGGAACAAATCACTTATATCTAGTAACTAAAATGCATGGTGCTCTATTTCTTAAATAAAATTCATTCTTTTGAGTTTTTCCTTATATCTAAAGGAATAAATTTTAAGAGTAAATACGTGTTTTGGATGAATTTTATGGACTTGGTGGTACTTGATATTAGGACCTACTGATCTCGAAGGATCATTGGCCTAATTTCATAGAGTGAAAAACACAGAGAAAACTAAAGAAGTGAACTCTCCCTACTAGGATTTAGTAAATCCAAGGTATAATCCTTCGATCAACACATTTTTTTTGTGGGCTTTCTTCCAGATCAGGTCGTGGGCTCGGGTGTAGCCTTACAGGTGTCAACCAAGAATCTATTTATTGGACAGATTCATTTAAATCTTCCTAAAGGAAGAATAAAGCTTAAATTTAATTTGTTACCGTTTTGTTTTACTATGAGGGTGTAGAATTCGTGCATCAAAAAAATTCTTACCAAAACTTTTCTCGGCAAGCATTTGTGCACTAATGGTTGGTTTAATTTTCTGAATGTTGTTTTACCATTATACTAACACATAATGATTGTCTTCAATTGTATTGATTCTCCATCAATTGCATTGACTAGCTAATAATTGCACCTCCATCTTATGGCAATAAAAACCAAAGTTTAATTTATGGTCTCCTCGTTGATGTGATTCGGGATTACCCAATATAAATAATCGCAATCGCACGACGTCTAATTATTAGACAACGATAAGTACGGGTCAAACCCACAGAGAACGGGAGATACTGCAATTAATATCTTTAATAAACTAACCAAGAGGAATATTTTTGTGATTTTTATATTAATAAATAAAATAATAAACTAACTAAACTAATAAAATGTGATCTAGTAGAGAGAGTCGGTAACCAGGGTTTTTTAGTATCCACCACTATTTAATTCATGAATATTTAGAGTCGCAAATATCGCTGGGACGCCCTAAACATGATGCATCAAAAAGCCCTAGTCTCAAGCATACACCATAAAATTACGCTAACGAGAAAATTGTACGAAACTAATTAAAGGTCTACAAATAATACTTGGCTATTCTAAGTATACCCCATCAAAAGATTTAACCTAAGCATGGAATATCAAATAAGTAGACAAATATATTTTTAGAATAACAACTGTATACCAGAAACATGGAACATCAAAACCATAAGCCAAGCATGCACCATAAACGACAATACAATTGTTTAAAGTCATGAATTTAATCTATTTAAATCATAATAGTCTGTATCAAATATTTAATTCAATTGATCTAAAACTGTAAGTGGTTTCAACATTAAACCCTAGTTACTCATTAATTAGAACATGGAGATGGGTTTCTTAAAAACCATAAAAATAATTAACAAAGTAGAGAGGGAAAAAATTAAAACAAACTAGACAGTCGTCCTCTTCCAGGTACAATTCCTCTCTCCGTTTGCTACAACGCCTCCTCTTCCAGGTACAGTTCCTCTCTCCGTCTGCTACCCTTCGAAAACAGAACCCCCAAAAACCTAAAGACGAAAAAGAACCCCCTGTATCAGCCTTGTATCTTTCTTTTTATAGTTGTTAGAAACTTTCCCTGCTACCGGACCCACTGACCTCTCACTTGTCTTTAACCCCTACACCGTACAGCCTTACTTCCGAACCACCCAAAGAAAGCTTAAAGAAAAGCTAAAAGAGAATTACACCCGTCACCTTTTTTTTATCTTTTCTTTTCTAAGTCAACAACACCTACTCACTTGTGTCTTAGCCTGCACGCTTACCTAGCCTGTATACTTTTCTCCACGTGTTGCTGGACCCACCATCTCTGCTTACGCTTCTTTCATTACAGCCGTACTTTCTGCCTAGCTGCCGTGCCATCACCACCTGCCTAAGCCAACACCTACTCTTCTCACTTCTCTCTTGTCTCTCATCTAGCCATAGCCTTCACGTGCAGCCTCCCTGCAAACAAAACCGACTCTACTACCATACTGCTTCTCAAGCTCCTCTCTATCACGTCTGCCTGACGACCGAACAGCAGCTTAACTAAAAATGCTGTAGCAACACTAGTAGTTTAGCCCATTTAATCGTATTTTATCGTAACTTCGGATTTATATATGAACCACCTATGAAAACAATAAAACAGTAAATTAATAAAATCATAATTGCTAACGAATATAAATTAAGGGATAAAAATGTATGATTTAAGGACCTATCACTCACCCCGTACGAGCTACTATCTTATGCACTATTCTCTATCTTCTTGTTCCAACTCTTGTATTGTGCACTTGAGTTATTTTTATTTTATTTTATTTTGTTGTTAGGCTTTTGAATGGGTATTATGTGTTATGCTATTGATAATGCTATATCGGATAATTCTATTCTAGATACAAAGTGGTCGGTGGTTTATTAACATCACTCTTTTTAGGTGCTATCGAGCAATTGAAGAACTTGTTGGACAAGTAGCTATATCTATTTCAAATACCTTATTTTTCGAAAGATTTTGATTGTATTTTTAGTTCAATCTTGTTACGGTTCAGGGTTCAATTTTGATTGCTCAGACACTTTTTTCCTTTAATAATCTAATCGGTACTTGCGTGCACCTAAATTGTCGCTCCGAAATTAAAAATTGATTTCATTCATTTATTCCTCCATTTTGGTGGTAAAATTATTTACGAAAATTCTATTCCCCTCTCTTTCCAATGCTCTTTTGCTGATGTGGCAAGTCCACCATGTACAAATGACAAAAACTTTTAACAAAAGATAACAATTTTCACGATTGCAACTACTCCATTCCTTTCTGGCTCTCTCTCTCTCTTTTCTCTACCGTCAGATAAAACTTTAAAACAGGATCAAAGTGAAAGCTTAAACACCTTTTTACAAGGTATTCTCCCGTTTGATTACATGGTTTCTCCTGCTACAATCATCCTTCTGCTTTTTCTTTTGTCTTGATTAATCTGTTTTATCTTTTGTATTTTGGGATTTCAGTTTAAAATGGTGTATTGTAAAATCATAGTTCTTCTCCGTAACCTTTTTCAAGATGGTAAGTTTCGAATCTTTTCTCTAACTCATAAGTTTCTGCTAGATCTAACTTATTTCTTGCTCTTTCATAGATTTACATTTCTAGGGTTTGATTCAATTTTTACTCTACCTAAGAAATAATAATTTATGATAA
>JAJJMC010031210.1:20632061-20660083 GCA_023531435.1 Papaver californicum
TCTTACTATTGTGATTATTTGTTAGATGTGATGAGAAACAAGATTTGATGAAGAACAGTTTTTGCTATCAGAGAAAAATGAATCAGAAAAATGATTTCAATTAATTCTTTTTAGCTTTACAAAATGGTTCTTATACTTGCCAGAGATAATACACTAGTCACTCCATCAATAGCTTTCATGGCCACGTGAATCCCATGTGAACGGCCACGTGAATCCCATGTGAATGTACAGCCTGGATGCTTGCGCCAGCTAATAACGAGTACATTCACCATCTGTCATTCTGTTACTGTGTCAGTTTCTTTACGTGTTATCATCCCCCCTCAAACTGAAGGTTGGGAAGAACCTTTAGTTTGTGTCTGAGTTGCATGAATCTGTGTCCATTTAGACTTTTGGTAAAAACATCTGCTATTTGGTCCACAGTGGGAACAAAGTATATGTTGAGCATACGATCATGTACCATTTCTCGTACAAAGTGGTAATCTATTTGAACATGCTTCATGCGAGAATGTTTGACTGGATTAGATGCTAAACTGATTGAACTAATATTGTCACATCCTATTTTTGGAATTCCTGTAATGCCAAAGTGGAGATCCTTTAGTAAGTAACATAACCATACTAATTCAGCTGCTGTGTGCGCCAACGTCCGATACTCTGCCTCTGTACTCGATCTAGCTACTGTCGTTTGTTTCTTTGAAGACCAGGATATAAGGTTTGAACCAAGATATATACAATACCCACCAGTGGATCGGCGATCATCAATTGAGCCAGCCCAATCTGCATCAGAGAATCCAGTAAGAGTAGTAGTTCCCTTGGTGAAAGCAAGACCATGAGTGAGTGTACCCTTTAAGTAACGAAGGATACGTTTTGCTGCCTCTAAATGTGTTGTCCTGGGCTCATGCATGAATTGACAAACCAAGTTTACAGCAAAAGAAATGTCTGGACGTGTCCAGGTAATGTATTGCAAAACACCAACCAGTGATCGGTATTCTGTTGGGTTGTCTAACAATGTACCTGATTCTTTGCTGAGAGATGTAGATATAGCTAATGGTGTTGAACATGGCTTACAGCCTTCCATTTGATGTTTAATTAGTAAGTCTACTGCATACTTGGCTTGACTAAGAAATAGTGAAGCTTCAGTTCCTTTTACTTCAAGGCCCAGAAAATAGTGAAGCTGACCCATGTCTTTAATTGGAAATGTACCTTGTAGTTGTTTAATTACCTGTAGAAGATGTGCTACTGAACTTCCTGTTAAGATGATTTCATCCACATAGACTAAAGCTATGGTAAGAATTGAGGTCTTGTGATGAACAAAGAGTTAGGTATCAGCCTTTGATTGAATAAAGTCTAACTGGACCAGTCTTGAACTTAGATTATCATACCAGGCTCGTGGCGCCTGCTTAAGCCCATATAATACCTTGTGTAGTAGACAAAATGCAGTAGGCCTTGTTGGATCAACATAGCCAGGAGGCTGTTTCATGTATACTTGTTCCTTTAATTCACCATGTAAGAAGGCATTAGAGACATTCAACTGATGTATTTTCCAATTGTATTGAACTGCAATGGATAAAATGACTCTGATTGTAGTTGGTTTGTCCAAAGGGCTAAAAGTTTCTTCAAAATCCAAGCCTGGTTATTGATGATAACCTTTGGCTACTAGGCGAGCTTTATGTCTTGAGATAGATCCATCCGGATTGTATTTAATACAGAATACCCATTTACAGCCTACTATATTTTGTTTATCATCTAATTCCACTAAGGACCATGTACCAGCATTCATGAGAGCCTCATACTCAGTCTCAGTAGCAACCCTCCAGACCTCCTCTTTGTGTGCAGATGTAATGGATGTAGGAACAATAGATGTATTGCATAATAAAGCCAGACTTATTGGATATTTTGTTGATAAGTAGGCCTTGGGCTTTTGGATTCCTGTCTTTCCTCTGGTGAGCATCTTATGCTTGTTCTGAACTGTATGAAATTGGTGATATCTGTTCTATGGCTGCTGGTGACACCTGTTGTGTGTTTGACAACCCAAAAGGAGCATAATCTGTATCTACCTCAGAGCTATAAGTTGATAAAATAGATGTGTATGGAAATGTTGTCTCATCAAATGAGACATGTCTTGAGATGAAAACAACTCCAGTAATTGGTTCCAGGCATCTATAGCCTTTATGCTGTAGACTATAACCAATGAAGACACATCTTTTGCTCCTTTGTTGCAGTTTATTGTCAGTGTATGGCCTTAGCCAAGGATAGCATGCACAACCAAAAACTTTCAAAAAATTGTAATCAGGGAACTTGCCAAATAACTTCTGAAATGGTGACAGATAGGCTATAGACCTTTTTGGTAACCTGTTGACCAGATAATTAGCAGTATGAAGTGCATCTACCAAAAAAACAGGTGGTAAACTGGCCTGAGATAGTAAAGTCCTTGTGATATCTAAAAAATGTCTGTGTTTTACCTCAGCAACTCCATTTTGCTATGGAGTGTGGGGACAAGACAGTTCATGAGTAATCCTCTTTGTTGCACAAAAAACTTTAAGAAAATTATTTATAAACTCCCCTCCATTATCAGTTCTAATAATTGCAACATTAGTAGATAGAAGATTTTCTATTCTAGTTACAAATGATACAAAAGTAACCTTAAATTCTGACTTGGAAGGTAATGGCAAAATCCAACAATATTTGGAGTAATCATCAATAACATTTGCATAGTATAAATTTCCTGAATTTGATGATACATGGCAGGGACCCCATAGGTCAATATGTAACAGTTATAGAGGTTTGTGTACTAAAGAGTAAGAAATTTGAAATGGAATCTTATGACTTCTACAAAGTTTGCAATCAAAACATGAGAAAGGTTTTTGTAGAGGACTTGGCAGATGTAGTAATGTGCATAACTTTTGCGTTATTTGAAAAGATGGGTGACCAAATCTCCTATGGAGGATGAGATTATTATTGAGAGTAGTAGCAAGAGCTTGTGGTAGATTGTTGGCATTACCAAAGGATATTGGGTATAATCCATTCCTATGTGGTCCTTGGAAAAATAATTTTCCCAGAAAGCTTGTCCTTCACAATAAAACCATGAGAATCAAGTGTTAAGGAACAATGATTGTCAGTGGTAAATTTGTGTATGGACAAGAGATTATGAGAAGATTTAGGAGCAATTAGAACATCATTGAGACTAAAAATGAGTGAGTTGACTACTTTATTTGAATGACCTTTATGAGAAATGAGCATACCTTCACCATTTGCAGTCTGAATTGTTGCTGAACCATTATAAGTAGTTGAGTCTTCTAAGACAGTGCTATCAGAAGAAATATGATGTGTTGCTCCACTGTCAGCAAGCCATTCTTCTTTGTCAAAAATGTCAGCAGCAGCCAACATAGCAGTAAGGTTTGGAGGAGGTGTTCTTCCCTGATATGTGAAATTGAGCCTCTGATTACAAGTAGTTGCAATGTGCCCTGGACAATTGCAAATTTGACATACTTGCTTGTCATTTTGATATGAACCTCTTCCCATAGTTTGTTTTTGAAACATGACAGGATTAGGATATCTCTGTCCTTGATTTGAACTTCTTGGATAGTTCTTGTACTGATTTCTTGAATGATAGTAGTTGTTTCTTGGACTGTCTCTGCCATAGTTTGCCAGAAAGGCTTTAGCACTTTGTTCTTTTTCCTGCTTACTCAGTCTTACTTGAATTACTGTTTCTTCACTTTGTAAATTATTGTGAAGTTCTCTACAAGATACTGGTGGATTCATATGACGCATAGAGGTAGCAAAAGGAATATACTCCTCATTCAGTGCTTTTAGAGTAATTACAACTAGTTCCTTATCAGAAATGATTTCACCAGCAGATGCTAATTGGTCTGATAGAGTTTTAATTTCACCAACAAGAGCTGAGATTGATTTTGTACCTTGGGTAATTGATAACAATTTGGTTCTTAGTTGAATAGAATGAGTTGAAGAAGACCTACCAAATCTTTCTTCCACATTCTTCCATAATGCAGCAGATGAATTTGACCTTGAGAAGTATGGTATTATGGAATCAGAAATTGTTGAATGTAACCACATAATGATTGTTGCATCTTCATCCATCCAATCAGTGAAAAGAGGATTTTCAATCCCATTTTGTTGGTTTCTTGGATTGGTGAATTGAGGAGGACATGAGAAAGAGCCATCCAGATACTTTTGAAGCTTGTATTTCTGAATGATTGGAGATAGTAAATTTTTCCATGTTAAGTAGTTGTCTTCAATTAGTTTGAGATGAACAAATGTTGTTAATTGGTTTAATGGAACTTTGGATAATAGATTGGAGGTTGGATTCTCCGTTGTATCAGTATCAAGAAAAGATTGAATCATGAAGAAACTTGTAATCCAGAAGCAATTTTAGTGATGAAAAAAAATTTTGATCAGGAGTTGAAACCTTGCTCTGATACCATGATGAGAAACAAGATTTGATGAAGAACAATTTTTGTTATCAGAGAAAAATGAATCAGAAAAATGATTTCAATTAATTCTTTTTAGCTTTACAAAATGGTTCTTATACTTGTAAGAGATAGTACACTAGTCACTCCATCATAGCTTTCATGGCCACGTGAATCCCATGTGAACGGCCACGTGAATCCCATGTGAATGTACATCCTGGATGCTTGCGCCAGCTAATAACGAGTACATTCACCATCTGTCATTCTGTTACTGTGTCAGTTTCTTCACTGTTATCAAGATGGTAAAACCCATGATCTTGATTTTATTTGTTGATTCAAAATTGATCTAGTCAATTTTCACCCATCATAGCTACAAGATGAAGATGGTAACACGAAGATAAAAATGATGCCAAAGTTAAAAGAGAGAAAACATGGAGAACATAAAAATAAAAATGAGGACGTGATTTTATAAATACGTGGTTAAATTATCGTATTAACAGCTCAGATTGCCACGTGAGACAGTGAGGAGAATAGAGCAGTGAAAGTATTATTTTTCTTATAACAGTATATAAGTAAATTGAAAAAGTATATAAATGTTATAAGTACATATTGACTCTTGGGAGTTCATACGGGTCCAAACTGATGATTAATCTGACCTCCATCGCATCCATTAACTTTAAAAAATTTCCATTTGAGTGTTTGACAGTTGAGATTCCCCATTATAAATAGCAACAAAATTGTTAAAGTTCATCCGAACTAATGATGCTATAAACCTGATTAAACTAACAAAACTTACAGCTTTTTCCTTTTACATTTTGTTCAACTTTCAAAACTTCGTTAGCTTTTTCATCTTCGTATAATTCGGAATCAATATAATTTAAAGTATTATGATGTGCCATTGATACCAAAGGAATGTGGAGGTCGCGGAACATACGAATTCAATTGATTAATGAGTCTCTTGTCGGCAAATTGACTTAATGAAGATTTCAACTGACAACCTCCATTTACTGTTGTGGCAGCCGCTGCATGAGATATGAATAGTAAGTTTACGGGCACTACAAATGGTCTGCAACTTTACAATTACAAGTCTCGACGATCCTGGAAGCTGAAAGTACTGTTGGTCTTCTTCTCTGGGTAGCTAATTATCTATTAAAAATTAGGTTAAGTTCAATCTTGATGGCTGATGTACTTATGGCGGTTTCCTAAGTTCGCGTACCCGGTACTTCCGCCTGCAATTCCATGGTGTACTAGTTTTGAACAGAACATGTTACTTACACAATCTATAATTTATGATGAGAGACAGCTGGTTGGTTAAAATGTCAATTTTTTAATTTTTGTGTACAAAAATCTTAAATTTTGATTCGTTTTCGATAACAACTGGGTTAATTAAGGGTTAATAGATTTTTGGTACTTGAGTTTTATCCAATATTAGATTTTGATGTAATTATTGACCTGTATCTAGAAAAAACGTTGATCCATATTGACTAAGTTAAATCTTGACTTATGTTTTACAATTTATTAGAAAATTCAAATAAATTTTAAATATCAAAAATTACTATTATACCCTTTACTTTACTAAAAATTTACATAATAACCTAAAATTATATTTCCACCCTCAACCTAACTCCCACAACCTTCTTACACCACCATCTTCCGACAGACTTACACCACCATCTTCCGACATAGTCAACTGGCATCAAGACTTGGTTTAAAAAACTGATCATTCAGGTCTTTCTTCAAACATTTGGCGTGTCTTAAACTCGTAAGGAAGAGATAAACTTGTTTGATTTCTAAGTCCTTTCCAAATCTCTTTCCCTACAATGAATTACAATTTCAATATAAACCCAATCACTCATCCAATAAAATCAATCAATAATCATCAAAAACTATTCATTCATAGACATTTTCAGTACTTGTTTCTTCCCTGTTCTTACCCAAAGCAAAGTCAGGTGAAACCCAAATTCCCTAAATTTCCAAAAATTCCCAAAGCGAAGTAAACATCGGCTAAAAACCCACTTTGGTGAAATAGACGATGAGATTTGTTGAAATCACAAGTAACTCAACCTTTCACCAAACTCAATTGTTGCACATATATGATGGTTTAGTCAATTAATAACCTTCAAGTTGAAATCAATCAATTACTGGAAAGAAACCACACTAGAACCCAAAAATTGACAACAAAATACCTAATTTCCCCAAATTTCTGCCATAATTCAGAAAAAAACCCAATTTCTGCCTAATTCAGAAGAACCCTAAATTCATATCATCTTATTTATTATCAACTGATGAACTTCACAATACAAATTATCAATGATAGCAGGACAAATCATCAATCACCCACATCGGCATCACTTCTCGAAACATCATTTGAATAAAACCCATCAACAAATTCTTAGGTCTTCGTCAACTGCTCAATATCACTTGCTAAGGAAAAGATATGTAGCAACAGAGTAGTAGCAGAATTTGGGTTGTTTGTTGAGTTAAAACACAATGGGGAGAGAGAGAGAGCGAAAAAAGAAGAATGATGACATGGATGTTATCAATGGATATGTACAGGGGAAAAAAGAAGATGGAATATCAGTTTAGGGGAAGAAGTAGGTGGATCGAAGAAATTAATGTCGGCTATGAAAAAAAATAGAGAGTTAGGGTTAATGAGATTTGATCTCTTACCGTAGGTTGAATCCTTTCATCAAAACCATTGGATCCTAGGGCCACTTCAGGATATCCTTGTAAATTCAGTACAATTTCTAATATAAAATTAATTATAGTATGGTCAAAGACGGTTAAAGAAAGTCAACGTCAAGTCCAGGTACCAAACCTTAAGTTGGACGAAAGTTAGACCAAATTTTAATGTTGGACAAAATTCAAGTACCAAAAACTAATTAACCCATAAAAAACCCAATTACTTTGATAAATTCCTGAGTTATACAAGTATAATAAGGGGCACCCAAATTAGACGATCAATTAGCATCTAGAATAAAAGTAAAATATAATTAAAATGATATAACTTATTAAAACAGAGCGTAAACGGGTATAGATTTTTTAGGTTTTACAACGAGCTTAAAAACATATCAGGATATTACTGTTTGATGATGTGTTTTGTAAATGCAACAAATTACTTAAGACATTTCCTACTAATTAACTAGATATAGTTGTAGTAAGGATCGTTCCCACAAAAATTGTATAATTGAGATGTTATTCAGATCGACAAATAATAAATAAAGTAAACACTAGGAGATTGTTTGATTAGATAACTAAATAAACAAAAGACTATAAGAAGTAAATAGATGATTAAGAATTCCTTCGCCATTACCAAACATTAACTCAATTAGTATAATTATCTATCTTTTGTTAGAATCATAGATCACCAACCGTAGAATAGAAATAAGCTCTCTTATCCTCAGAACTCCTTGTGTCACTGGACACATTAGGGTTCAACTACCAGACTCCATGAATCCAAGCCACCATGAATAACCTATCAAGGTGTAACCCAGTCGAATGCAATAGGGTTTGTGAATATAGGTTGATCCTAGTATCAAAAAAATAAGCTCAACATGTTTACTAGTGTTGTCTTCAAACACGATTTCTCCACATAATCCCTCTGCAAGGTTCCACGTTCTATACTTGTGTAGGAAATCTACAACTATTACACTATCTCACAACTCTCTACTAGCAATAGAACAATCAACAGATTAATTTATCGTGCACTCCAAATAATCCAAGAATCATTCATAAACATTATATATGATAAAGACAAGCGATGAGATGATTAAAATTCCAAATAAACTTGTATAATTGATAAAGCTACATATTTATAACATATAATTCATCCTTGATCAATAAAAATAATTTATTCATTAATTTACTAAAATCCATGAAAAATATACGAAGAATAAAAGAAAACGTTACAAAAATACCATGCCCTTTTGGGGGTAAACCCTAAAATTCTCGCTCCAAGCTGTTCCTCTCTTTTTTTGTGAATAAAAATTTGTGTTGTAGAGAGAAATATTATCTCCTTGAGTTGAAGGTAAAAATTGTGTGAAAAAATTGTATCCAGGCTCTCCTTTATATAGGCCTTTGCAACCTTCTTTTAATGTTTATACAACTAAAAAAATATATGATAACCATCAAATATTTGCATCTCCTTTTGATCCTTATCCAATTAGGATACTTAACCTCCTCAAATACTATCACCTCTTCTTAATCTCTATCTAGTTAGGTTTAGAATTTCCAAACAACCACCAAAAACTAGTCCAAATATACCTTCTCTCATCCAAATTAAATACAAGTTGGGCCGTGGATTCAGTAGAAAGTCAGCACAAATCATCTATAAAAAGAAAGTAGCACATGTGTCAAAAGCATGCACGCGTCACGATAGTCCACGAACGCTGTTCTTGGGCTTGGATTTATGCGAATGTCCAACCTAGTTGCAGAACCCTTGAATTTTTAATTAAGTTTTCTTTTCATTTTCTTACACCTAGGTGACATTTTTTTTACCAGAACTTTTTGATTTCTCAATTTCTAACTTTCTCATTTTGCTAATAACTTGTTCATACAACGTAGGAATGACACCATTTTTTCACCGTTGGATTTGTGTTTTCTTTCTCTACGAGATGGAGGTTCAGAATTCTGGATTTGAACAATCTGTACTTGGTCTTTAATCCTTCGTCACTTGTAGTACTTTACTTTCTTGTTCATCCGAATAATTTGTAGCTCATTTTTGGATGATTCAACCTAACAAAATAAATAACATAAAACAAGAGTAAGACAAGTAACATGGATTTGATACTAAGAATATGCAATTTCCGCCTCATCAAATTCCCCCACACTTACCTTTTGTTAGTCTTCAAGCAAACTACCTACCTAAACTAATCTAACTTGCTTTCATAGGAATCACGGTTACACTTAGCATATGCACTAAGACTTTAAATATATAGGTTCCCCTAGTGGAAGAGATATCGTCTCGTGAGGATTTACAAAAGATACACCCACAAATCTACCCCAATTTCTATTTCTTCCAAAGCCGCAAGCATTTAAAGAGCTATGAGGACATAAATTTTTTCTCCACCTAGTGTCAAGATGTTAGAAGTACAAGAGAAAATTTCAAATTTAAGAGTGAGAGTGTTGTACTAAACCAATACCAGCGATTTCTTCTGCTTACGATGAAAAACAGAATCAAAAGCGACCAATAAGCATTTCGCCTCAACTTTTGCCTCACCGGTTAGTCACACACCTTGAAAGGAGACACTTGTTTTTAATTTTCGATGATCTCAGAGAAAGAAAATCAACCATATGATGAGATGGGAAGTACCACCTCCTTTTTATCTGATCTACATTCAATACCACTCTCACAACGTTTAATAGAAACGTTTTCGTCTCCGGCTTCTACTGTTGATGAAAAACTCTCGAACTTCATAGAACTTCGACAATTTTTACTCCATTTTCTTCAATCCCTTGTTGTTCGAAACATTTTATGGATTTTTTCTTCCACACTTTGATGAATGTTTTTTTATTTATTTTTGTATATTTTTCATTCATTGTCGTAGGAAAAGGAACTAGCGCTTGATTCTTCACAACTTTGGTATTGTCTTGGTATCATAAACTTCAAAAACACACATCTTTTTTGCTTTTCTTTCTTCACTTTGAATTTGTAATTTTTCTTTTTGTTTGTTGCTTCTAAGCCTCAAACGTCTTTAATTTCTACATAAATTGGTATTGCTTCGTTTGTTGATGATGATGGTATATTTCAATGGTCACTGCATCGAGAGACTGGTGCTAACTGCAATTTAGACTACAAGGATAAGGTTTATTGGCAATTTTGATGTCACCCCCATGATTGACAGAATTAGCAATCAACAGATTAAAAATTGCTGAAGGGGTGCGAGGTTGAGTAGCTTATCATTTTACTTGGAGTTAGTGCAGATGAAATACCCTAAAAGGAACTTAAAGGTTTGGTGCCTCACTCAAAGGGTAATATCCACTAATGATTTATTACCACTCAACTATTGCAGTGCTTCTTATCACCTAATTGTCACTGACATGGTTAAATTCATCACGGTTACTCTCAAAGATTAAGAATAGCTAATCTGTAGTATTTTTTAATTAATCTAAGTTGTATTATTTCGGTAAGAACTCTGTATGTAAACTTAGCCAAAAGTATACTACGAGACTCAAAAAAAATACAAAACTTGGAGGTTTCATGAAAATATTTACAAAAAAAAAAAAATTAAAATTTTTTATTTCTTAGGAAAGTGAATAATAATTAAAAACTATATATGCAACAAATACTATATGCAAATACTCCCTCTCACTTAAACTTTTGCATTATCCTCAATATGTAAAATTGACTCGTCCAATGTAAAATCTAAGATAGTAAATCTTACTATGATATGAAAAGCTAATAAAAATTAAAAGATAAGGATAAAAATATGAAACCAATGGGTTTCCTCCCATTCATCGCTTAATTTAACGTCCTCATCCTGACCATATGGTTATTGTCCGTACACCAACAATCTGAAAATTTGAATATCCACCTAGATAACGATTTGCAATTCTAATAACAGTCTCACACAATTATTAGCATAAGATGAAACTAATGAAACTGTTATTTGGTGGAAGCTACCTCCATCCTTAGTCTTTTCTAAACTTGGAAGTATATAAAGAACATAGAATTCAGAACTTTTACGGGTTCCTCTCGGTTAAACTGCATAATGCTAGAATCAAACACATCTAGTAGTGGATAATTAAAAGCAAAGTAATACTTAAGAACTTTACAATCACAATAACCCAACCCTAAGTGAGCTAGTTCCTCAAATATCGGGTTAACAACTCTTTGAGGAACTATTTTGATTAGGGGAAGATGATAATCACATAAAGTTTTATATATAGAGTTAGGAAGCTTCGTTTGCACTTTTATCAGAGTCGGGCCACTCTTCAAGAAAATTTATTCGGTGCAAATCCTAGGGTATTTGGTTTAAGTCTACGCCGAAGAAATAACCAGTTTTACTACTTTCAAACCAACTGGTCTGAAAACATTATATCCCGATATTCTTTATCACTCTGATATGCGTTTGAGTATGTTACCCCGTTTATAACAATGTTTATATTATACCCACTCTCCTCATTTTGAAAAGGCGAATGATCGATATAATGATCCGGAGTTGGAATAACGTCATCATTGTTATAAGAACTTTCCAAAGTTTGCTCATCTTACTAATACAAAAGAAATACTTATTTTTGGTTGGTCTAACCCTGGTATTACAAAAATAACCTTCAACATCATTATTACCATAATATATATTCAAGGGCAAAATTGTATATTAAGCATATATTTACATATTTATAAAACAATTCTTTTAAAAATAAATTTTAAAACTTAAAAACTTTATATCTTTTGAAATATAAATCAGATTTTCATAAAAGTTATATATTTGGAAATCTCTTTGAATTATCTACGCAATGAGTATAAATAATAATGTTAAATTGTTATCTTTAAACAAATTTTTTATTATTTTTAATTCTTATGTTGTTAAAGGAGTCCAACATAAGCATGCACATAACACATGTTTTTCTATTAGTCTTCATAATCATTATAGATCAAATATTCTTTACCATCCTCCAAAATTTCAGAATGGTTTCGGCTTTGAGGCCGAATTTCTTCCTCATTCCTATTCTCAATGAGTTGAGAAATTTGTCTTTTTAAGTTTTCCATATTCCTTTGAATTTCTTGGTGTGATTCTTCCAATCGATAGTGTTGCTCATTTTTTTGTTAAAGTTTTTCCATCATGGTACACATATGTTCTTCAACACTAGGAGAAACATGATTAGAAGCATAAATATCCTTCCATCCTTGTGATTTTTCACTTATACTCCCACCATAAGGTTGTTTGTATGTATGAGAATAACCATAATGTTCCCTAGGATATTGATCATAGCCAAAAGATTGATTTTGATTATACCATTGGTATGGTTAGTAGTTGCCAAAACTTTGAGATTAAAAACCATATTTATTAGCACTATTATATGCTTGATCTTGTGCACCTTACATGTTATCTCCGAAGGGAAACATCAAAAAAAAAAAAAAACGAAAAAATCTACCTAAACCTAAAAACAAAAACAAAAAGTGATACTTACAACCTGTTTTCCAAATTTACCTCTCGCTTTTGACGAGCGATGAACACCTTCAACAAGTTGTTAACTCCTTAAAAAAACCTTAAAAAACTAAATAAAAACGTGATAACATTCTAAACTACTAAAACAAGCTAAAAATAACAACAAGCAGCGACTGCTCCCCGACAACGGCTGGCACTTGGATAGAAATATGTGTGTTCTCCCTGTCTTCGCCGCTTAAGCAAGCATGAAATGCAGGATCCATAGGAACTATCATGTAATTGGCTAACAAGGAGCATGCGCTTAGATTCAAAAGATCTAATTATGTTGTCGAAAATAAATAAATAAAAGATAATTGTATATATTCAATAAATCGACCGCTTGGGACCTTGTATATACCATCTAAGTTGATACTAGAATTAGGATTCATACCAGTGGGTGCGTATCTCAATCTATTACAGACAGACGATCATGCAAATATTATGGGAAACACCGTTCACCTTAGTCAACATGCCACACTTCTATCCCCATATCCATCTTCTTAATTTATTCATGTGATTGTGGTTTGTTAGATTCCGAGTATCGTGGTCCATTTTACGACTTTCTGAGTAGTGTTTTGTTTTCTTATATATGAATTTTAGTACGCTTGAGTGCAAACTCGTGTAATACAACTGGATTCAAAACAGGGTAATTCCTTTTATATCTAAAGAATTTTATAACCAACTAAATAACATGTTTAGTGTCTATCCTCAATCGTTGACAGGTAGTTTGGCTTTGGAAAAAAAGGTTTTGTGGGTACACCTCTTGTAAACCCTCACGAGACTAAAACTCGTCTGATAAGGATACACATGGGTTCAAAGGCTTGTTGCACACGCTAACTGCAATCGTGTTGCCTACGAAAGTGAGTTAGGTTTTTGTTTTATTTTCTAGATTAGTTTTGCTTGAAGCCTAGCAAAATATAAGTCTGGGGGTATTTTAAGGACACATATTTGTGTCTCTATTAGTCCCGATAATGTATATTGTTAGCCCTTAATTCTTGTACTAATGTTAATATTTCTTGTGTTTTTAGGTATTTTTGAAGAATAAATTATGGTGGACAAATTGGGCTTAAAAAGTTATAAAGGAACCCAGAAAAGTGATAAAGACACCTCAAGACTTGGATAAAAGAACTCATACTTTTGTCAAAGGCACCCGCCTCTCAAAATTTGAAATATAATAATGGCGGGAATTTTTACCTTCCTATCTATGGAAGATTTGTTACCGGGTTTTCAGAGATTTTTTAGCATTAAGGCAAAAATTATCCTCTTTCCTTATAAAGAGGGATTTATACTTGTTGGAGAACTCGAGAATATCAAAAGAAATCACGTGAAATGGGAAATGGGAAACAAATATTCTCGTAGATTATCAGATTGGTGTACGGGAAGATTTTACCTCTTTACCAACAACATATTGTTATAGGATAAGGAAATAATATCTTGTTCTCGTGATATAAGGAAGAAAAACAACTCAAAATGAATCGATTTTTGATGATCAAGATATGTCCGAGAATAAGATCCTTTAAAGAGAGAAGATTTTGTGAAGATTATGGGAGATACATGAGTTAATGGGTGTTCTAGTATAAATAGAAGTGATTTAAGGGAGTTACGGGAGGCCTAGAATCGAGAAGAAGAAATCAGAATCACATATGCAACAAGTCATTTCGATGAAGAAAAGAAAAACAAGAAGTACGGACGACAGATTCAAACTGTCGCTGAACTGTTATCTAAACATTTATTCAATACCTTTACCCACGGTTTCTTCAACCTCTCCTGTAACAGTTTTTGAGTTTAATACATAAAAAGACTGTTCTTCTTTAAGTAGACCAGTGAGCAAACTTATTCAGCCGCACTCAAAGTCTGTGCTTTATTTTAAGCGCCTAGAAATAGTCGTTAATTCGACAGAGAATTAAAAGAAAATTGTAAGTTTTTCCATATTAATTAAATCAAATGTTTATTTAATTTTCTTTTGTTCTTTTCTCTATGAGTAGCTAATTTTCTATCTAGGATGTAGGAGGAAGCTATTTTAAATGGGTATTTATTAGTTTCAATTTCTTTGATATATTACTCCATTATTGTGCTTTTTAACGATTAGTAATTTTCTCTTCTTTAAAAGCTTCAAAATAATTATTTTGAATAGTCTTTAGGATGTTGATATTTTATAAGCGAAGGAGATTTAGATTTTTGGCAAAACAACGAAAGTTGTAATATTAGATTTTGAAAACGATAAATCTTCCAAATCATGAGATTGGGTCAAAACTTTTTAAGTATTTAAGAGTAATTTTCTAAGTAATAATTAATTGATTTTACAACATCAAAAATATTGTAATCAATACGTTAGTAATTTTCTTTAAATTTAAATTCATAACCCATTCAACAATTTCTTATTTTAGCACAAAATTAGGGTATTAATTAGAAATATTATAATCAATCTCTGTGGATAAACCCATACGTGTCGCTTCTACTTTTTAGTTGTCGTGCGATTGCGGCTATAGGTTTCTAAAAGTCTTATCAATTTTTGGCGCCGCTGCCTGGGATTAAGAAATAATATTTTTTGTTAATCTTTAGTTTTGTCTTAATTAGGTAGTAAGTTTATAATTTTATTTTATTTTTATTTTTATGTTGCGGGTGCATTGCACAACCCAAAAGGCATACGCCTGTAAGCAAAAGTACCAAATGGACATGTGAAGGTCGTCTTTTCTTTGTCTTCCGGGGCTATGGGGATTTGGTTATACCCAGAGAATCAATCTAGAAAACAGTAATGACTATGACCGCCTAATCTTTCTAGCATCTGGTCAATGAATGGTAGAGGAAAATGGTATTTCCTAGTGACTGAGTTCAGCTTACAGTAGTCTATACAAACTCTTCACCCAGTAGTAGCTCGAGTAGGGATCAATTCATTGCTATTATTATCAACTACTGTAATCCTAGACTTCTTTGGGACAACCTGTACAGGGCTGACCTACTTACTATCAGATATGGGGTATATGATACCCGCATCTAACAACTTGAGCACCTCTGTACGGACAACATCTTTCATGTTGGGGTTCAATCGTCGATGCATCTCTCTTGAGGTTTTGGCACCTTCCTCTAGGTAGATTCGGTGCATAGAGTCAGCAAGACTAATACCTTTTAAATCTTCTATGGTCCACCCTAGGGAAGTCTTGTGCTCTCGTAGAACGCTAACTAGTTAACTTTCCTGATCATGCTCTAAATCAGAGGAAATTATGGCAGGTTGAGTATTCTCATTACCTAGAAACACGTATTTCAAAGTATCTGGTAACGACTTTAATTCAAGGGTGAGAGCTTTAACTAAACAATGGACAGGCTTATCTGTAGTGGGAGGAAGAGGTTCACGTTTACGTTACCATTTCCCATAATCCAAAAAACTGGTGCAGAATCTAACAACACATTAACTTCTTCAAAATAACTATCCTCATCATAGTAGGCTCAAAAATGGGCCAAACAGACCTCCAACGAATTATTAACACTATTGGTGCTAAAAGTATTCTCAACTAGAGAAGAAATCATGCAAACAAACTCATAGTGGTCATGGTCTGAAGGGGGCTTGGAAGGCTTTAAAAACATTTATCGAGATTTTCTGATTTCCAGAAGAAAATTCCAGTTGACCGTTTTGACAATTGATTATAGTATTAACAGTATCTAAAAGCGGACGACCTAAGATGATCAGAATGTTAATCTCTCGGTCTGAGATATGTTGAGTATCTAGAATCACAAAGTCGACTGGATATATAAAGTTTTCTACATGAACCAAAACGTCTTTAGTAATTCCCGTGGAATCTTGAATGACCTATCGGCTAACTGAAGTGTGATCCTAGTTGGTTTTATCTCTCCTAGTCCAAGTTGTTCATATACCAAGAACGGTAAAAGAGTCACGCTAGCCCCAAGATCTAACAACGCATTTTCTATCCTTTGATTGCCTATAGTGTAGGTAACAGTGGGACAACCAGGATCTTTGAATTTGACTGGCTACTGTTGTGAGAGTATGGAACTAACTTGTTTGGTCAAGAATGATTTTTTTTTGCACACTCATGTCACATTTAACCGTACTCATGTCTTTTAGGAACTTGGCATAAATTGGCATATGTTTAATTGCATCTAAAAGGGAAGGTTGATCTTAACCTATTTAAAGATGTCTAGGATTTCAGCGTAAATGCCAGGCTGTTTCTTGGGAAGCCTTTGGGGAAATCGTGCGGGTGGAGTAAACACTCTCTCAGGGATATTTTCCTCATTCGGGCCCATATCCCATTAATATCTTTAGGAGTTTCATCGACCTCAGACTCTTTTTCAGCTTGAGTACTACCCTTAGGTTGTTCTACCATGTTTTCTACTGTTTTTCCACTCCTAAGGGTAATGACTGCTTGAACGTGCTCAGTAGAACTACCTGACCCGTTTACCTAGTGAACTCCTTTTGGATTCAGAGTCGATTGGCTAGGAAATTTTCCATTCTCCCTATCATTTAACTTGTTCGAAAGTTGACTTATTTGAGTCTCTAAGTTGCTAATAGCTCGGTCATTGTTTTATGGGTTTCGTTGAAAACTATCAAGCCTCTGTCCTAGCTGGCTAAAATATTGGGTAGTATGGGCATGATTTAGGGCACTACTTTCAATAAAGAGTTTTAGAGTTTCCTCTAGAAACAACATCTTTGAATCAACTGGGTTTGGTTCTTGGGCTTGAGTTAGGTTCCTAGGAAAACCCGGTGGTGGATTACTAGAAGCATTTCCCTGATAGGTTCCTTTAGACAAAGATAAATTCTGGTTATGTCTCCAACCAGGCTTATAGGTATTAGAGTATGGGTCAAACTTGGGTCGACCCTCATATTTAGAGTTCATACCTCCATGTAAGACACTAACCTGGTCATGGGTAGTTTCATTTGGGTAAAACTGGGGCTCGTTGTTATATAGCCCATAACCTCACTCGACCCTTCTTGGCTCATAATATCTAAGGCCTCTAGTCGCCTAAAAATATCCGAACCATTATCAAATCGATTGACCCAATGGATTGGGTTCCTAGTTACATCTGGTTCTCTCATTGAAGCCCATTGCCTCGTTTTCTCAGCTAACTCGATAAACGAGTCAAAACAAGTGTCTGGATCTTAATGGGTAAACTCACCACCACTCATTGTTTCTACCTGCAGACAGGTTTCACTATTAAGGACCTCATACAAGATTTGGGCCATATGAGCTTTTTGAAAACCGTGATGCGGACACTGGTATAACAACTCATGAAACCATTCTACATAATCATGAAGGCTTTCGCCTAATTTTTGCTTAAAGGTTTAAATAAAATGACGAACAACAGCAGTCTTATGGTGTGGGTAGAATTTCCTAATAAATGCCTCTACAAGCCCATCCCAGGTGGTGATTGTTTTAGAGGGAATGAAATGATACCACTCTCTGGCTTTCTCATCAAGATAAAAAGGAAACAAACATAACCTAAGTATATCTATCGAGACATTTGGATAACTCATGGTCCCACAAATCATTTCAAAGTCTCTAACATGAGTGTAGGGGTTTTCATTGTCTAACCCCCTAAATGTATGAAGCATATTAACTGTTCCAGGTTTGATATCAAATTTCCCATTAGAAGCGCGTCAACTACCCCAGATTCACGTACTACTCTAGAAGGGTTCATACGGTCTCTTAGGGTTTTTTCTACCACGTTTTCATCATTGTTATTACCACCCATTTCATAAAATATAGATGAATTTCCAACAGACGTGCTAGGAGCCAGATTCAAACAATAAAGATCGTTTTCTTCAAGTCTATTTCCTACACTATCCAATGAGGCATACACAAGCAAAAGATACTTGTGTCAAGCAAGAATTTATGCACATGCAAATACAAGGTTCACTAATTTAGGTAAGCTTGGTTTACCTTAACATAATATACCTACAGTCAAAGACTGTTCAAAGGTACAAGGTTAAGGCTTTTGGGCTTTCAGCTGGTAACTCCCATAAGGCCAACGACACGGGTTCAGCTTACTTATCCACATGTTTTCCTAAAAACGGTGATCTAACAAACATGCAAACTGGTGTGTGTAAACGTGTTTTTTTAATAATAATAATAAAAAAAAATGCACAAACACACTAAAAAGGAAATAAAATCTAAAAATAGAAATTGATGAAATAAAAATTGGATTTTACTAACCTTTATGATAGGCAATTTTTCCAAAAAAATATTTGTAAAATACTACCTACACAACAAAGACAAGAAATACCCAAATGAAATTAGAAAAGAAAATAAATATAAAATAAAATTCTAAACTAACTAGCCTAATTAACGCAAAATTAAAGATTAACCAAAAATATTATTTCTCAATCCCCACCAGCGGTGCCAAAAATTGAAAGGACTTTTACAAACCTATAGCCGCAATCGCACGATAACTATAAAGTAGAAGCGGCACGTACGGGTTTGTTCACGGAATTTGATTATAATATTTCTAATCAATTCCCTAATTGTATGATAAAATAATTTTTTTTTTTTGAATGAGTTTATGAATTAAAATTTAAAGAAAATAACTAACAAATTGATTTGTTGGAAAATAGGAGAAAATTCTAGGGTTTCGGATTCCACTATTTTTGATGTTGTAAAATCAATTAATCACTACTTAACCAATTACTCTTAAATACTCAAAACAGTTTTGAACCCAATCTCATGTTTTGGAAGATATATCGTTTTGAAATCTAATATTACAACTTCCGTTGTTTTGTCAAAAATCTAATTCTCCTTCGCTTATAAAATATCAACATCCTAAAGACTATTCAGAACAATTATTTTGAAGCTTTTAAAGAAGAGAAAATTATTAATCGTTAAAAGCACAATAATGGAGTAATATATCAAAGAAATTCAAAACTAATAAATACTCATCAAAAATAGCCTCCTCCTACACCCTAGATAGAAAATTAGCTACTCATGCAGAAAAGAACAAAAGAAAATTGAATAAATATTTGATATTATTAATATGGAAAAACTTACAATTTTCTTTTAATTCTCTATCGAATTAACAACTAATTCTAGGTGCTTAGAATAAAGCACAGACCTTGAGTACGGCTGAATAAGTTTGCTCGCTGGTGTAGTTAAAGAAGAACAATCTTTTTATGTATTAAACTCAAAAACTGTTACAGGAGAGGTTGAAGAAACCGTGGGTAAAGGTATTGAATAAAGGTTAAGATAACAGTTCAGTGACAGTTTGAATCTGTCGTCTGTACTTCTTGTTTTTCTTTTCTTCTTCGAAATGACTTGTTGCAGATGTGATTCTGATTTCTTCTTCTCGATTCTAGGCCTCCCGTAACTCCCTTAAATCACTTCTATTTATACTAGAACACCCATTAACTCATGTATCTCCCATAATCTTCACAAAATCTTCTCTCTTTAAAGGATCTTATTCTCGGATATATCTTATTCTGAGTTGTTTTGCTTCCTTATATCACGAGAACAAGATACTATTTCCTTATCCTATAACCATATGTTGTTGGTAAAGAGGTAAAATCTTCCCGTACACCAATCTGATAATCTCGAGAATATTTGTTTCCCATTTCACGTGATTTCTTTTGATATTCTCAAGTTCTCCAACAAGTATAAATCCCTCTTTATAAGGAAAGAGGACAATTCTTGCCTTAATGCTAAAAAATCTCTGAAAACCCGGTAACAAATCTTCCACAGATAGGAAGGTAAAAATTCCCGCCATTATTACATTTCAAATTTTGAGAGGCGGGTGCCTTTGGAGAAAGTACGAGTTCCTTTATCCAAGTCTTGAGGTGCCTTTATCACTTTTCCGGGTGCCTTTATAACTTTTTAAGCCCAATTTTCTACCATAGTTTATTCTTCAAAAATACCTAAAAACACAAGAAATATTAACATTAGTACAAGAATTAAGGACTAACAATATATATTATCGGGACTAATAGAAACACAAATATGTGTCTATCAGCGGCCCCAAAATTTGATGCTTCTCGTAAGTGGGAAAAATTATTTAAAATATTTCCCTCTAAATAACTAGTAATATGGTGGTAGTAAGGCTCGTTCCCACAGAGAGTTGTATAATTGAGATGTTATTAGGATCAATAAATAAGAATAAAAGTAAAAAATACTAAGGGGATTCTTTGATTAAAGTAAATAAAAAATGACTATAAGATGATTAAGAATTCCTTCGGCGTTACCAAATATTAACACAATTAGTACTTATCTATCTTTTTGTAGAACCATTCATCATCAACCGCAGAATATCAATAAGCTCTGTTATCCCCAAAATTCCTTGTGTCACTGGATACAAATGTGTTCGACTACCAAATTATATCCATCCGAGCCACCATGAATAAGCTATCAGGGTGTAACCCAGTAGAATGAGCTAGAGTTTTTGAATTTAGGTTAATCCTAGCATTAAAAACATAAGTTTGGTATGTTTATAAGTGTTATATCCACACGCGATTGCTTCATAGAATCCCTATGCAAGGTCTCAGATTCTCTACTTGTGTAGGAGATGTTCGACTATTATACGTATCCCACAACTTTATACTAGCAATAACATAATAGATAGATGAATTTAACATACACTCCAAAAAATACATGAGTCACTCATAAACATTATGTATGATAAAGACAAATTATGAGCTGATTAGAACTCCAAATAAATTTGTATAACTAATAAAGCTTCATGTTTAGGACATAAAATTCCCCCTTAATCAATAAAAATCAGCAATTCATGAATTTACTAAAATCCATGAAAATATACAAAAAAGAAGAAAAGAAATATGATACAAAAATACCAGGGTTTTCCCTTTTAAGGGTAAACCCTAATTTTCTTGCTTCATGTGAATAAAAATTTGTGTTGTAGAGAGAAATATTGTCTACTTGAGTTGCAGAGAAATATGTGAAAAAGTTGTATCTAGGTTCCCCTTTATATAGGCTTTTGTACCTCCTCTTAATGTCCATCCAACTAGGAAATATGATAACCATCAAATATTTCCACTTCCTCTTGATCTTTACCTAATTAGGATACTTAATCTCCTAAAATACTATCACCTCATCTTAATCTCTATCCAATTAGGTTTAGAATTTTCAAAAAAACTCCAAAAACTAGCCCAAATACAACTTCCATGCCCAAAATAGAAGTAGGGTCGCATGTCCAGAAGAAAGTCATCCCAAATCATTTATAAAAGGAAAGCAAATTTGTGTCAAAAGCATGCTCGCGTCGACATTCCACGTGCGTTGTTTTTGGGCCTAGATTTCTATGAATGTCCAGCCTAGTTTTAGAACCCTTTATCTTTTAATTAAATTTTCTTTTCATTTTCTTACACCTTAGTAACATTTTTTACTCCTAGAACTTTTAAATTTCTTCATCCCTAACTTTCTCGTTTTTCTCATAACTCGTTCTTATGACATTGAAATGACCTTATTCTTTCACGATTGGCTTTGTGTTTTCTTTTTCTACAAGATGGAGGTATATAATTTTGGATTAAAAGGATATACACTTGGTCTTTGATCCTTCGTCACTTGTAGTACTTTATTTTCTTGTGAATTCTAATATTTTGTAGTTCCTTTTTAGATGATTCAACCTAACTAAGACAAAAAAATATAAAAAAAGAGTAATATAAGTAATATGCAATAATTGTAGAAAATATAAGCATGGATGTGACACAAACAGAAGTTTAACGTTGTGGGATAGCTAGTCATGACTTTGGGGATTTTTTTTATAGTTTATTTCAATATCATGTACTAAAATTTTGAATTTTGATTTGCCATATGTTAGAGCATTAGTCGGTTGAACCCATAGGCGTTGGTATGTCAAGTATGTAATTGCCAAATTTAGATGCCAAAACCAGACGCTTGAATTCTACTACTAGTTTCGACTTTGGATTCGGTTTGACTTAGGTAGTAGAGGTGTAATACGAAATACTACGAGTTACCCCTGAAGAATTGAAGACTGGAGAACACACAAACACATTTTCCTCAAACAAGGTTGATAACTAGAGATTAATTTTCTTTCATGTGATTATGTTCCCTCTCTAGTTATTTGTCTATCTATAGATGACTGAAAGCTTGATTATATGACTTTAGTGAAAGAGACTTAATCATTGGAGTTGACCAAAGTATCGAAGGAATGAGGTACAAAAATTGTGTTCTCTTATTCTTTGTATAGTCTTCGAAAACTAGCCTTCCATAAACTTTTGAAAACTAATAATCGGTGAACAAATGGTGTACTTTAGGTCCTCACTGTTGATGTTTCAAAAACTTGAGATGTAACTCTCGAAAATAGAGATTTTATTTTTCAAAAAAAGTTAAGGAGTAGAAATATGTTGCTCACTGCCAAGCTTTCAAGAAAGAGTTCTCTTGTTTTCAGAAACTGAAGTGAAAGACATACTTTATTGTTCTTGTTGAATTTTGAAAAACATTGATCTACGTTTCGAACTGACACCTGAAATACTCAAAGGGTAGATTGTGAAAACCCAAACATGTAAGGTTCGAAAACTCTTGGGATAAAACGTGACTTAATGCTTTTACGTCATGTTTCAATAATTTCCTTCATCACTCAAGGTTGGATATTCTACACGGTTTCTGACGATATTTTTGTCCATGTTAGAAACACTAGAATATGATCCCAATTCTACCTAAGAGATGTTTCATCTAATAAGTATACTATGTAACTTAAGTAAGTTAGTGACAATTATTTATTGAGAGCTATATTTCAGCTAAGTAAGAATTGTCTGTGAAGCTTATTTGTGAAGATTAATGTTGGAGATTCATTGTTACTTCTATACTTGGCATTATCATTTATGATCTTGTTATACTCATGGATTCCCATAATTATTAATAACCTTATTAAGTGATATATTATATGCAAGTAACTATATATGGTGATAAATCTAATGTGAGATCTTGAACATCAAGGAGTGTTTGATTTTAGGAATACCATATTATATCTTTGTCATTAATGCAAAAAAAGTTATCCGTGGATGCATATTCTAGAAAATATATTTAAGAGATATGTAAAGTTACAGATATAAAAACAGTGTATTGTGTTTTCAAAAACTATTTAGCTTAAAATCTAAGCAAAGGTAGCTAAAACTGTAGCTAAATATAAACCGACCCGTCAAACCGAATATGACAAATCCACGGTTTATTTAACAGTAACCGCCTATTGCGGCTTGGTATATGGTTTCAAAATTATATAATCGTTGATGATGGTTCGGTTCACGGTGTTGGTGTAAAAACCGACGGAACATGCCAGGATAAACCGATTGATTATGGAAAATGATTAGTCTTTATCCTAGCCCTCCGTCTATTATCAATACCCTAAACTAAATGACTCATTTTAATTTCTAATTTTCTTCTTTTTCTCTTGAGGCCGCTCGACTACTACTGCTCCAATAGACTACTATCCCTCAGTACTCTCCTGATTTTTGTCATTTATCACATCTGCTATTTATAAGGAAATTAAGTGGTGAAAAAAAATGATTTTGGACTTTTCGGGTTTCAATTATTGGGTACTATGGGGAGACAAGAAATTTGAAAGTAATATTCAATTCATGTTTCTTTACATATATATTGGTTGTAAGCATGTAATGGATATTTTCTGCTGCCTCCCACTAATTATTGCTATAACATTATAATGTAGAATCACTACTTTCCGATGATATTTGGGAATTGGATGTACACAGTAAGATTTGGGGCATTAATGCGTTTTAAACCGTAAAAATTCGAAACCGAACCGTCCGACTCGGTTCAATTTAAAATCGACCCGCCTAAGGATGGTTTGGTAGATGGTTTTGAATTTCAAAAATCGTTTATGGACGGTTTGGTAGATGGTTTTGGTTCAAAACCGAACCGACCGCCCGATGTGCAGCCTTAGCTAAAACCTTGGTTGAACATTATAAATAGGGACTTTTTACAATACTATAATCTTTATCCTATTACATGTTTCATATAGCGGGTTCGCATATTCTTCCTTGAACTTTTGGGACCTGGAAGTGAATTTGAAAGTGTTCCTTGGTTCAGGAAGCATAAAAGTATCTTCACTTAGGAAGAAGAGATACTAATATTTTTAATTTTATTTCTTTAATTTATAGTTACAACCTTTCTACGGCATTATGTTCTTGGTTATTCTAAGGTCCTTTACTTCTGCTATAACGACACTCAAGAACCGTGGAGAAAAAATATTCAAATTATGTTGTTTTCTTATTGGAATTTAAGGAGAGAAGCACCATCAGTTGTGTTAATAGGTTTCAATCTTCGAGACCTTTGGTGAGTAACTAAAAGTCGTTTGGATGGTTTACTGCATGTACTTGGGAACCAAGGATTTACTTGTTTATGGAAGAACCTTAACCTAGATGATTCACTCTTTTGTGATTGATACGGATTTCATCAAACTTTATTATTTTTTTATATGATTTAAAATCTAAAAAAAAAAAATAGTCGCTCTATTGGTGTCCGGATAGTGATACTCTTATCAACGGAATGGGGAACAACTCTTAGGCATTAACAAACATCTGATAGGGATTCACGTGCGTATGCTAGCAATTGGTTGTAGGCGCAGGAATATTACTGAAATGGGGTAATTCATTGCTAGTATATTCCGTTGTAACTACACTAGACTGATGTTGCATAATAGGTGAGATTTTAGCGTCTTAATTCAGTGAGTATTCAAACTTGTACTAGGTACCCGAGGTTTTTCTGCATTTGCATTTTTTCTCATTTACAAATTTTTTGTGTGTGATTATTTTTGTTTTTCTGTATTACAGTATTATTTAATTATAAGAGCAATAAATTTTGCTAACTCTCCTATGCTTAAAATATGAAGAGTAACAATTAAAGTTTGAGGTACTCTTCATACCATTGTCTTTTCAACTTTTATTGAAGATTTATTTATGATTGTGGCTGTAAGGTATAAAGACGGACGATGAAGTCGTGGAAGGTTTTAGGTATAGAGGACTATGATGAAGACCCATATTGGCAAGAAGATGAAGTGACTTAAGTCGGATAATAATGGGGAATACAATAGTGGCCCATACGAGAAGTATTCTCGGAGCGTAGGGGTTGTTATACACTGGAATATGATAAAGTCACCTTAACATGATGGGGTAACAGATCGGATGTGTTAAAGAGAATGGTCTGTTGAACCTACATACTTTGGTATGTCAAGTATGTTGTCATATTTTAGATGCCAAATAAATATTCTTGATTTAGCCTACTGAAGTCATCTTCGGTTTGGAATAATTAAGTAGTAGATTCTTAGGATTTTCCGAGTAACTCAATAATATTGAAGATATCAATTTGAAGAAATTTGTCGAGATATGTAACAAATATTGGATCCCCTTTTCACTCGTTTTTGCTATCTATCTATCTATCTATCTATCTATCTATCTATCTATCTATCTATCTATCTATCTATCCATCTATCTATATATCCATTTATCTATGTATCCATCTATCTATGTATCTATCTATCTATCTATCTATCTATCTATCTATCTATCTATCTATCTATCTATCGTTCTACCGTTCTATCGTAGCATAAGTCAAAGACTTTAGTAGATGATCATATTCAAGAAGATAATACCACAGATTAACTTCTTGTTAAAGCCTAGTGATGTTATAACTTCCAAGCACATGCTTGTCTAGAAATCAAGACTAAGCTTGAGAAAAAAACACAAGTATTAATAAAAATATCAAGGCTTGCAAATTCATTCTTTGAGTTTGCGAACCTATTATAGGGGTTTTGCGAACCTATAAAAGAAAAAACGTTTCTAATTCGTATTGTAATTTGAGTTCACGAACATATATAGGTGAATTCACGAACCTAGTAAAAGAGAATTCTCTTGATATTTGAGAATATTTGAGTGGTGAACATATTATGGTGAGTTCGCGAACCTAACAAAGATTTATACTCCTGTATCCTTTTGGAATTTGAGTTTGCGAAACCACAAATGAAAAGTTTTATATTTTCTCTCTTGTGGTTCACAAACTTAAAACTTTTTGGTCATGAATCAAAACGCGTAATGAGACGGTCCATAAGCTCAAATATCTTTGGACTCATTCATGCTTTTTCTTTGGATTTTAAGGCGAACTTTCCACACGCTTATGAATTGCTAATTCCTAAATAATCCATTTGGTTTGAAAGTCTTGTTCTTTTCTTGAAAGTTTGAAGTTATATTTGGTAGTAATTCTCTTCATATAATTCACTTGATATAACAATTGTCTACAACTTCAAACCATTTAAAGAACCTCATTGTAAGTCTAGTTCTTTCCAAAGAAAGCTTTTTATATATCATTAGGAAACAACATTGATTTATCAATTGAGAATTAACTTGGGTTGTAAGAAATTCAATGCTTACATCTTAGAAAACCCATCCTTGATTGATCACTATAAATTGGAGACAACAACAACACAGAAAACTCAATCCATACAATCTTGTATATTTTGTTGCAAAGGTTTCCTCCAAAAGCTTAAAGATCTTCAAAATCTAAGATTCGACTTTGAATGAATTCACTTGGGATTCGTGAAATACACATGTTCACCTTCTTGAAGAAAGATAATTTCTTAACCTGCATCTGTATTTGTGCTGCTTATAATTTTCGTCTATTCTAAGGTCCTTCTCTTATGATATAAAACCATTCAAGAATTGCAGATCAAGTCCATATTTGATAGAAAACTATAAACACGATTGAGTATAACTCTTACCTATTGAAATCCTATTTATGAGTTTTCCATAAAAATACATCTTAGGTTAAGATCTAGTTTGTAATTCTTTTGTAGATAGAACATTATGTATTTCTATAAGTTTTGAAAGTATAAAAACCCTAATCTTGGATTTAGATTGGTCTAAATTTAGGGAACCGATATCTACATCCTTGATGTTTAATCAAAAAGAAAATCACCAGGCATCTTGTTGGGGCCAGGGTAGCTCTAGTCATCACGACGGCCTGTGGAGCAACTCCTAGGTTTGTAGAGGACATTGGATAGGGAATCAAGTACGTAGGTTCTTGAGATAATCAAGAGACGTAGGGGCACAACTGCAACATAATATTCTCAAAGGGTTTATTATGTTTCAAATACATTCAAAGCTGAAGTGTTATAGTATGCTAGTGTTTTTAGCGGCTTAATATAGTGTGTGTTCAAACTGGACTATGTCCCGTGGTTTTTCTGTTGGATTGCAGTTTTCTTCGTTAATAACATTTCTAGTGTTTGGCTTTACTTTTATTTCCTGCATTATATTGATTTTATCTTTATAATTAAAAGTACATGCAAATTGTACATTAATGAATCTGTGTGATTCAAGGATCTCTTTTATATATTTATTTAAAGATATTTTCTTGTTTGCTTTAATATTGGATTGAAGTTCACACAAAAAAATATTCTATAGGTTTCGTAACGAATATTATTTAAAGATATTTTCTTGTTTGTTTTAATATTAGATCGAAGTTCACACAAGAAA
>JAJJMC010031210.1:20660093-20689036 GCA_023531435.1 Papaver californicum
TCATGATTATGGCCTTCTTCTGCTATCATGTCTTTTTTTGTAAAGATGATATCCTGTACAGCTGGGGTTCACACGACAGACACCTGATCGACTTGTGTGGTAGGGTGATGCTCTAAACAAGATGTGACTGATAGCAGCGAAAATCTCTTCACATCGCTCTTTCAAAAGTGCAAAAGCTCACATTCATGGTTGTTACTGCCTCTTCCACCAGCTTTTCATGAGTATAGACACTCCTAAATTAGTGTCTAAGCAATGGGTTATTGTGTGCGCCCTCCATGTTGCATAGTTCGGATTCTCCAGCTTAAATTTTCTATATGAAGATCCATTTAAAAACCCTACGTACACTCTCTTGTTGGATGCCAAGTGTCTCTGTGAAAGTGGAAGGACTTAGGGTTTGCCATGTCTTGAAGTGTGGGCTCCCTATTCACATGTGGTATTTTGATCGAGTCATCTTGTGTCTAGACATCTAATATTTGTAACACTTACTCAACTTGCAAGGGAACTCCAGGGATATACGAGCTCGGTTTCCCATATGCTTGACGTTGTCGAGAAGTAATATCATGACCTTAGTTCTATCTTTTCCCTGCTTCAGCGACATCGGCAGCTGAGTATTGAATGCTGAAGATCTTGTAGGAGACATGCATGTCTCGACGTGCATCACTACGACGATTGTCTTCTTTCTTGATTAAAACCTCAACTTTTCTAGCAAGGCGGGTTCTAAGGTGGTAATCTGCTTCAGAGATTAATCCAGCTTTGAAAACATTCGATTACCTAGATTTTCTAGCAAAACTCTATAATCATGAAGCGTAGCACTGATGCATATCTCCGCTTAAAGAAACTCAGTTGTATTTCGATCGTAGCAATCGAGGGATTGTGTCCTAAATCGTAACACAAAATTGTTTGGGTATTCGTTGTGCCTCTGAAATATTCTTCCAAGATCCGATAAAGTAATTTATTGTGAAACATAAAAGTATTTCCTGTAGATCTCTTTGAGTGTTTGGCTCAAGTATGTTATATTTTCTGGAACCAGGTTGGTATACCAGGTGTAAGACATCCCAGTAAATGACTTAGAAAACTACTTGACCCTCACCACATGGTTTGACTCATGTTTTCCGAGAGATTCAAGAAATCTATAAACGTGTTCATGAGCGTTTCTAATCTCGGTGTACGGAGATAATGAAGGTGAGACGTATCCTCGATGGAGAAGGACACATTGCGCTAAGGCTTAATAAGGACCCCGATTACTGAACATCGGATCTGAAGTGTTCTCCCTTTGACGAGCATACAAAGCTCTTTCCAGATTATTTAGGGTTATATATTTTGCCGGCGGATGCTTGTCTCTCGATGGATCTCGGAAATCATGGGTGTGATTCTCGACATGTTCACCGTTAGGGTTTGAGGTTGAAGAACTTCTATCACTATTATTTCTGCAAGACTCGAATTCTTTTATCTGATAAGTTCGAAGTTCGAAATTGATCTGTACATATGGAATCCAGGACAACCGACTTTTCTGCTAGCATTTTTCACGCTTTCCAATATGGCGAGTTGAGTTTTTGTGAGGTTGTGTTGAGTCTTCTAAAGTTGCTCCTGGTTTTTGGCTAAACTCTCAAGATTTAATGGCGTATATTCAGGATTATTTTCTTCGGGACGTTTATTAGTATCGTCATCGTTTTTCTTCGAAGTATCAGTATTCCCTCTGATGGAGTCCATGATTATAAACTGTAATTGCGACTGAGTGGTCAACATCTCACTATAGTCTCCAAAATGTAGATTATGAAAAATATGGTAGGGTTAAAGAGGTAAAGATGGTTAGGGTCTGATCAGTGCGGATGGTTGATTACGAACAAACTTTGTTTAAACCAAGATGATAGTCGTTTAAGGGATGCTTCAGTCACATATGGAGAGATGAGGTTAGTATAGGGAGGGAAGATGATAGAGGTAAGACTAGAGTTCTTAATTGCAGAGAGTTGCAGACAAAGAAACTCCAAGAGAGAGAAAAAGTTGCAGATAACTTATTATGTTTTATTTATTGTTGTGTTTAGATGACTGAGAGTTGGTCTATTTATAACTCTGTAAATTCTTAATCTCTACCCGGTTGATAGACACATTTTGTATCGGTTTTGTCTCAATTCCATTTATTGTTAGTGCTCATTTATATATTTATTATTGTGTTTTATTTGTGTGTAGGTTTTTTTGGGAAATAAATATTTTTGGAAATATTGGCTCAGAAATGTGTTAAAGGAACCCCCCCTCCAAAAAATTTTTTATTAAGGGCACCCAAGTACTAAAGGTACTGGCGTATTGGATAGTGGTCACCCCTTTTTTTTACGAGTTAAGAAATTTTGGCGGGAAAAATCATTTTTTAAAATTCAATTTGATGGATCAAATTTGGAAGAGTTTTTTTTCGGATTTTTGGTTGTATTTGGACATTATTGGCCTGTTAAGACAAAACAGGACTAGTAAGTCCTTTAGATTAAAAAAAAGGTGTTTTACGTGGATTGGGAGAAAACAGAACACGAAAGATATTCTCGAGTTATATTTGAAGTTGCATGTACCACAGAAAATTTGAGTGCATCTGGGACGCGTACCAACATGTTTGGAGTGTTTCAGCTGCGAACAAACGCGTGAAAAAGAAGAAAAAGGAATAAAATCTCCGTGACTTTGAGAAAAAGGAAAGAAGATATTTGGAATTAATTCAAGATATTTAAGGTGTTGTTGTGTATATAAAAGGTGTTAGAGGTGATTAGAAGGGATACAAAGAGTTTGGGAGAGTTTTGGAGAGCTAGAAACGAAGAAAAAAATAATCGAGTTGCAGAATCTCTGCTGCTGCTGCTAGAAGAAGATCACGAGGAACACAAGGCTATCAAGAACAATCGTTTATTTCACAAATTTTATAATAGTGCATTTGCAACGTATATTTTGAATTAACAACACCTATTTTGTAACAGTAAGTCTATAACGTCTATACACCATTGCAAACTCGTTGTTTTCATTATTTTCTCTCATTTTCATCTTTCTAAACAATTTTTGAGTTATGAATAAATATTTTGAGAGGTTGTTTACCATGATGAGCTAATTCTCACGTAACCAAGGCAATGGAGGAAGCTATTTATGCATGATTGATGGGTAATATCCTTTAAATTAATTTATTTACTCTAGTTTTATTATTGATTCACTTAATCACTGTTTTTGCAGAATTTAATTCGATTGCATGATCTTTTTAATTATCTGTCATTCAGTTTGATATGTTATGATTTGTTAATCTTTTTTTGATAATCTATGCTTAATGGGTACAATTAATATTGAGGATTTGTCTTATTATTAGTGAATTAAGATATAGATGACTTAAAAAGCAGACTAGAGTTTTGAAATCTTTCGAGTATCATTTAATCATGAATAGTAGTGGAATCCAGAGTCTTGGTTGTTTTTAAAATCTTGATATCACTTTCAATTTTCTTTATTTTTTCTATTACAAATTAGCTTTAAAAGTAAATCTTCACAAGTCCGTGTGAACGAACTATTTTTACCACTTTTCTATAAAACATATCAATTTTTGGCGCTGCCGAGGGGGACTTATTTTTAGATTTGTTTTTAGGTTTAGTTTTAGTTTTATTTTAGAGTTTTATTCTTTTGTTATATTTTACGTTTTTTTTGGTATTTGTTTTTGTTGTTGTAGGTTTTGGATCAAAAAGAAATAGGAACCAAATAAAGGTTCAGGTTTAGTATTGATTAAAAAAATCGGAGGGTTAAATCTAAAAACAAAGCGAAAAGAACGGAGAAAAAAGATAAAGAATTTTATATTTAGAGTTTATTTATTTTTGTTATATTTTCTTTTCTTTATTATTTTTCGGACTTTTATATCTTGTTTGCTTGCTTGTTTATTTTTAGTATTTTATTTATTATAAAATAAACACACATTTGCACACGCCATTTTGCATCGTCAGATCACCGATTTTTAGGAAAACCCCGTGAAAAAGTAAGTTGAACCCGTGGTTCTGATGGGAGTTACCATTTGAAATTCCACAAGCCTTAGTCTTGTATCACATACCAAATTTTGTTATTGTAGGTATATTCTGCTAAGGTAAACCAAGCTTACCTAAAATAGTGAACCCTTCATTTGCATGTGCAGAATTCTCGATAAACAATAATATTTTTGCTTGTGTATGCCTCGTTGGATTCGTGTAGGAAATAAACTTGAAGAAAATGAACTTTTTTATTTGAGTCCGACCCGTTACACGTATTTAGGTGGTACATGTGTTTTTACTGAAATGGGTGGTAATAATGAGAATGAAGTCCGGGTAAATAAGACCCTTAGAGATCTATGAACCCTTCCAGAGTAGTACATGACCCAGGAGTAGTTTTACCATCCACTACTAACAAATTTGATATTGAACATGAGACAATTGGCATTCTTTGTACATTTATAGGGTTAGAGAATGAGAACTCGTATACCCACATAAGAGACTTTGAAATGATTTGTGGAACAATGAGTTATCCAATGTCTCCAAAGATGTGCTTAGGTTGCGTTTGTTTTCCCTCTATCTTGATAATAAATCCAAAGAGTGGTATCATTTTATTCCTTCTAAAACAATCACCACCTGGGATGGTGTTGTAGAGGTTTTTGTTAAGAAGTTCTACCTACACCATAAGGTTGCTACTTGTTCGTCAGTCTATTCAAACCTATAAGCAAAAATTAGGTGAAAACCTACACGATTATATTGAAAGGTTTAATGAATTGTTATATCATTGTCCACATCACGGCTTTGAGAAAGCCCAAATGGCCCAAAATTTATATGAGGGCCTAGATAGTGAAATTCGTATGCAGGTAGAAACAATAAGTAGTGGAGAATTCACCCACCAGGACCCAAATACATGTTTTGACTCGTTTATCGAGTTAACTGAAAAAACTAGGCAATGGGATTCAATGAGAGAACCAGAAATATTTAGGAGTCTTATCCATACGGTCGATAGAGTTGATAATGGGTCATATATCCTTAGGCGTCTAGCGGCCTTAGAGATGAATCAAGGTTCAAACCATCCTAGATAAGATGAGCAAGCCCACGCTCTTTGTAACAACTCTAGGTTTGAAAACCGTCATAAATTTGACCCATATTCTGAAACCTATAACCCTTGTTGGAGAAACCGTCCCAATTTGTCCTAGTCTAAGGGCCAGAATCAAGGTCGGTCTAGTAATTCTCAGACTCCCCCAAGTTTTGTCTATACTAAGAATCCTTCAGGTCCATCCCAGTTTCAAAACCCATCAGATAAGAAAATCATGAGTTTAGAAGAGTCCCTCTCCATGTTATATTTGAACACTACAGAGTTTCAACAACCTATTGAACAAAGTTTACAAGTTAGTAAGGGGATGGTTCAGGTTAATCTTAGGCTATTTCCGATTCACAAAACCAGGAAGTCAGTTGAATGAGTCTTTAAGAGAAAAAGGTAAGTTTCCTAGTCAGATACAACCCAACCATAGAGGATTCCATGAAGTATCTTTTGGAGATAAACCGTTCAATCATATGAACTCTGTTATAATCCTTAGGAGTGGTCGAGTGGTAGACAATAAGGTAACCATACCCGATAGTGAACATACTACAGTTCACCCTTCTGAGCCAGCAACTGAAGAGATTGATAAAGTTTCTAAAGAGTCCAATGCGGTTCCCACAAAGACCAATTTTATTCCCAGAGCCCCATTCCCACAACTTCTAGTTCCAAATAAGAAGGAATCAAATTTTAATGATATATTGGATATTTTTAAGCAAGCTAACATCAATTTTCCTTTATTAAATGCAATTAGGCAGATTCCTACTTATGCCAAGTTCGTTAAGGTTCTTTGTACGCGGAAGGGAAAGCTTAGTGTACAGAAAAAAACCTTTTTAGCTAGTCATGTAAGTTCGATTATCCAGAATACCACAACTCCTAAGTACAGAGAGCCAGGTTCCCCTACCATTTCTTGCACAATAGGTAATTACCTTGTAGAGAAAGTGTTACTTGAATTAGGAGCCAATTTGAACTTACTTCTGTACCATATGTACCTCCAGCTAGGACTTGGTGAATTAAAACCTACCCAGATAACACTTCAGTTAGATGATAGGTCTGTGAAAATTCCACGTAGTGTTATAGATAATGTTCTTATTGAGGTCGACAGGTTTATTTATCCGATGGGTTTGTTATCCTAGATACCCAACCTGTCCCTGACCCAGAGAACCAGATACCTGTGATTTTAGGTCGCCTGTTTTTAGCTGCATCTAATGCGATCATTAACTGTCGAAATGGTATTATGAATTTATCTATTGGTAATATGACTATTGAGCTGAATATTTTCAATATTAGTAAGCAACCCCCTGATCTAGATAACACGTTTATCGAAGAGGTAAACATGATAGGAACATTAGTTCAGGAGTCATTACCAAACACTTTGTTAGACGTTCCATTAGAGAAATGCTTATCCCATTTTGGGTTTTATTTTGATAATGATAGTGTTATTAATGAGGTGAATGCTTTGTTAGATTCCGCCCCTTTGATAGACACTAGTAATGGATGGAGAGCTAATTTCGAACCACTACAATTTTCTAAGTCTACCCTAATTCCTTCTCTAGAAGAGCCCCCTAAGTTGGACCTTAACCAACTACCAGATACCCTGAAGTATGTGTTTTTAGTCCCATCTGAGACTTTGCCTGTAATTGTAACATCTGAATTGGATAGTGATCAGGAAAGTAGGCTAGTGACAGTACTTCAAGAAAATATGGAAGCTTTAGGGTGGACCATAACATACATTAAGGATATAAGTCCTACTGTTTGTATGCATCAGATTCATTTAGAGGATGAAACCAAACCTTCTAGGGAGATACAACGTCGACTGAACCCTAACATGAAAGAAGCAGTTTGAACTGAGGTGCTTAAGTTGTTAGATGCAGGTATTATCTATCCCATTTCATACAATAAATGGGCTACCCTCGTTCAGGTTGTTCCCAAGAAATCAGGTATCACTGTAATCCAGAATGATAACAATGAGTTAATCCCAACCCGAGCGACCACGGGTTTGCATGTTTATATAGACTATAAGAAATTGAACAAGGTCACAAGGAAGGACCACTTTCCCCATCCCTTTATCGACCAAATGCTAGAGTGATTATCTGGACATAGTCATTATCGCTTTTTAGATGGCTTCTTTAGTTATAATCAAATTATTATTTCCCTAGAATACTAAGAGAAAACCACTTTTACATGTATCTTTGGTACCTTTGCATATAAACGCATGCCTTTCGGGTCATGTAATGCCCCTGCGGCTTTTCAGCATTGTATGATGAGCATCATTTGTGACATGGTAGAACGGTTTCTAGAGGTCTTTATGGATGATTTTTCATTATTTGGTTGATCTTTTGACGAGTGCCTGCATCATTTGACATTAGTGTTGAATAGGTGTAAGGAAAAGAACTTAGTGCTTAATTGGGAGAAATGTCATTTTATGGTTCGATCAGGAATTGTTTTAGGGCATATCATGTCTTCTAAGGGTATAGAGGTAGACAAAGCCAAAGTTGACCTTATTAAGACTTTACATATCCCCAAAACCGTGAGAGATATTTGGTCATTCTTAGGGCATGTAGGTTTTTATCGTCGATTCATTAACGATTTTAGCTTGATTTCTAGACCTCTTTGCAATTTGCTTGTGAAAGATGTTAAGTTTTTCTTTCATAATGCTTGTTTAGATACTTTCGAGAAGCTTAATACTTTTCTCACTACTGCCCCTATAGTTCAGGCACCAAACTGGAACCCACCCTTTGAGATCATGTGTGGTGCTTCAGATTATGTTATTCGTGTTGTGTTAGGTCATAGAGAAAACAAATTAGTTCATGTGATTTACGATGCCATCAAAACTCAAAATGATGCCCAACTGAACTATACCACCAAAGAGAAGGAACTGTTAGCCATTGTTTTTGCCTTAGACAAGTTAGATCCTATCTCTTAGGTTCTAAGGTTATAGTCTTTACTGATATGATGCTTTGAAGTACCTTCTTTCTAAGAAGGATACTAAACCTAGATTGATTAGATGGATCCTCTTTTTTACAAGAATTCACTGAAATTAGAGACAAAAAGGGTGCAGAAAACGTAGTAGCAGACCACTTTTCTAGTCTTGTTGTTGATTTTTTTGATGAGTCTCCTCCTGTGAGAGATAGTTTCCCTGATGAAAAACTTTTCTTTGTTTCCTAATTACCTTGTTATGAATATAGTAAATTATCTTGTTACTGGTCGAATGCCTCAACATTGGGGTAAACAAGATCGTTTTAGGTTTTTAGCCGAGTTAAAGCATTTCTTTTGGACGATCCTTATTTGTTTAAGTATTGTCCAGACCAGATTATTAGGAGATGTATACCTAAGAGTGACCAGTACAATATTATTTCCATTTGTCATGATCATGATTCTGAAGGTCACTTTAGTGCTAAGAGACTGCTGCTAAGATATTGCAGTGTGGATTCGACTGGCCGTTGTTGTATAAAGACTCCCACAGTTATTGTGTTGCCTGTGAGCGCTGCCAGAAGTTATGAACCATTTCCCATATAAATATGATGCCTTTGAATCCTATTTTAGTTATTGAGGTATTTGATGTGTGTGGCATTTATTTTGTGGGTCCATTTCCTAATTCTTTTGGTAATCTTAACATACTTGTCGTTGTAGACTATGTCTCTAAGTGGATCGAAGCGGTTCCGTGTAAAACACTTGACCACAAGGTTGTGGTCCAGTTTTTGAAAGATAACATTCTCACACGTTTTAGTACACCGCGAGCTATAATTAGTGATGGAGGGTCACACTTTTGTAATAGATTGTTTGCACTTTTAGTGAAACAATATGGTATTGCCCATAAAGTAGCTACCCCATATTATCCATATATTAGTGGTCAAGTAGATGTTTCCAACAGGGAGATTAAACATATTTTAGAGAAAATAGTTAATCATAATAGGAAAGACTAGTCTTTGAGGCTTACTAATGCCTTATGGGCTTACCGTACTGCGTTTAAGACTCCAATTAGAATGTCACCTTATCGTCTAGTTTGGAAAGGCATGTAACCTTCTTGTCGACATAGAGCATATTAGGCTGTAAAGCAGTTTAATTTTTCTCTTGACAAGGAAGGAGCTCACAGGAAACTCCAGCTCAATGAGTTGAAAGAGACTCGTAGAGACGCATATGATAGTGCTAAGAAGTATAAGAACAAAATGAAACTTGTGCATGATAGAAATATTTTAAGAAAATCATTTTCTCTAGGTCCAAAAGTTCTTCTATATGATACCCGCTTGCATCTCTTTCTTGGGAAGTTACGCTCTCGGTGGACCGGTCCTTTTGTTGTCCCTGCTGTTTTTTCCTCATGGTGTTATTAAAATTGAGACTCAAGATGGTAGAATTCCTTTCAAGGTTAACGGTCAGAGATTGAAACCATTTTTAGAGCGTTTTCCTACAAGTGATGTTAAGGAGGTCCCTATGAAGGACCCTGCTTACCTTGATTGACCATCAAGGTTGTTGTTGTAAATTAGTAAGTTTTCATAGGTTTTTGTTTTTATTTTTTGTTTTATTCTCCAGAGAAGGATTGTTACGCTTCACCCATGTACTATCTTTCTGACTTACCTCTTTATTTCTCTTGTTACCTATATTTTTGGTACTGCTCTTTATTTTGAAACATTAAGGAGAATATTAAATTTAAGTTTAGGGGTAAGGAAAAAACTTTAAGTGCTATAATAAAACTCCAAAATTTAGAAACTTGTGAACAATTCAGGATGACACTAACCATTCTAAGTAGATGGAAACATAGCTCTTATCTATAGGAATTCATGTGCCTGGCTAAACGATCCATTCGTAAAAGGATAAAGATCAGGTGTTAAAAATAACATGATAGTCGTCACCATATCTCGGAGTCATAAGCATATCACGTTCTGTTTTTATTTTTATTACTTTTTATGTTTCTCTAAGTAATTAGGTGGGGCACTAGTATCTTCTCTGGAGTAGAATGATTGAGATCAAGCTCCATTATTTTAATTGAACTTGACCAATAAATAATTAAAAAAAAATCAAGTATTGAAACTTGGATAGCAATACGTGTATGCTTTCCCTGTCTCCGTCTCCTAAGCAAAAGTGAAACGTAGGATCCATGGAAATTATCATGTAATCTGCTGAAAAGGAACATGCGCTTGGATTCAAATGAACTGACCGGTGGGGCTTGTTTATACCAGCTGAGTTGATAATAAAATTAAGATTCATACCAGTGGGTGCGTAATCTCAATCCATTAGGGTTCATCTTGGTACGATGTTCATATTAGGGGTGCACAAAGGTCGGTTCGGCTCGATTCTTGATAGAACCTTGTACCATACCTCCCTATGATCGGTTCTCTATTCATGTTCCTATACCATGTACCCTCTACTCTCGGTTCGGTTCTTGTACATGTACCCTCGGTTCCTGTCGGTTCTTGTACCTGTACCTTTTTTTTCTCTAACATGATCGAACACCAAGATTGAAAAAAAATAAAATTGATATTCACTGCTAAAGAATTACTCATTTATAAATGCATTTCAAGTTATAATGCTGGATTACTTTGCAGTAGTAATAGAAAATTAGTAAATGAAAAACAAGGTTAAATAAAAGACTAGAGAGATTAAGAGACAAAAGCCTAATTAGACAGCTTTATTAATCATGAACAAACATTTTTCTTTTCTTGATTTCACACACTACCATCTACTTGGAAAATAATCTCCTCCTCCCTGACTATTTTCTTTCGTACTGATCATCTCTTCTTCTTCTGATGCTACTGCTAATCCAATATTACCCATTATAGTATTCTTAAAATTCAAAACATCTAAACTTGAGAACATGACTTTTTCATCTTAACATTACTACTTAAACTAATCCTTGACTCCACCATGTCATTACTAATCAATGACAACTTCTTTCTAGGACTTGGCACTGCACTTGGCCTTTGTTTTGGTGCACTATATGACCTTACTTTTGCTACGAATGATTGAGTATTTGCCATATAGCCTTGGATAACATGAATACTGGTAATGCGAGTTTGCACATACACTTTTTGCTGGTGTGACTGGTAAGGCGCCATTACTAAACCCTGCTGAATTAGCAAATCTTGATCATATCCAGGAGATATTCCATGTTGTTCTCACCGTCAGGAACTGGCCTTCCAAATCCAAAGAGGTGAGCAGGGAGAGCAGTTGGGGTTCCCATATATACCAGCCTACCCCTGCAAGTACATTATAAAGGTACAATCGGTCCGGTACAGGTCGGTTCCGGGATAGTATCTGTACTTTGTACCCGGTTGTACTCGGTTCTTATTTTTTATACCTGTACCTTTGGTTCGGTCCATATCAGGTACGGTTCTGTCGGTTCCGGTCGGTTCCTGTGCATCCCTAGTTCATATAGATATTCTGGGTAACACCGTTCACCTTAGTCAACATGCGCACACTTCCATCTCTATATCCATCTTCTTAATCTATTCATGTGATTGTGGTTTGTTAGATTCTGAGTACCGTGGTCCATTGTACGACTATCTGAGTATAGCTTTATTTTATTATATATGAATTTAAGTACGCTTGAGTGCATATTCATGTACATGAATTTGATTCATATAGGGTAATGATTCCCATAGCCGAAGAATTTGGTAGCCAACTAAACAGCATGTTTAGTGTCTACCCTCAATCATTCACAAGTATCTAAAATTTAGAGTAAAAGGTTTTGTGGGTATATCTCTTTTAAACCCCCACGAGACAAAAATCATCCACTAGGCACACCTAGAGGTTTAAAGGCTTGTTGTACACGCAAAGTGCAATCACGATGCCTACGACAATGAGTTAGGATTTTTATTCTCTAGATTACATTTGCTACAGAGCTAGCAAATAATAAGTTTGGGGTATTTGATAGACATATTTTTTTGTCTGTTTTATCTCAATTCTATTTATTGTTAGTGCTCATTTTAGTACTTATTATTGTGTTTTATGTGTGTAGGTGTTTTTGGGAAATAAATATTCTTAGAAAAATTGGCTTAGAAATGTGTTAAAGACACCCACCCCCAATTATTAAGGGCACCCCAGTACTAAAGGCACCTGGGTATTAGATAGGGGGCACCCCTTCTTCTTCAAGGGTTAACAAATTTTGGCGGGAAAAATCAATTTTGAAAATTCAATTTGGTGGATCGAATTTGGAAGAGTTTTTCTCGGATTTTTGGTTGGACTTGGACATGTATTGTCCTGTTAAGACAAAACAGGACTGGTGAATCCTTTAGATTCGGAAAAAAAAATTATTTTACGTGATTGGTAGAAAGCAGAACACAGAAGATATTCTTGAGTTATTTTTGGAAGTTGCGTGTGTTACAGAGAATTTGATTGCATCTGGGACATGTATTAGCATGTTTGGAATATGTCAGCTACGAACAAACATGTGAAAGAGAAGAAAAAAGAATATTTGGAATTAATTCGAGATATTTGAGGTGTTGATGTGTATATAAAGGATGTTGGAGGTGATTAGAAGGGATACAAAGAGTTTAGGAGAGTTTTGGAGAGCTAGAAACGAAGAAGAAAAAACCAAGTTACAGAATCTCTGTTGTTGCTGCTAGAAGAAGATCACGAAGAACATAAGGCTGTCAAGAACAGTCGTTTATTTCAGAAATTTTGTAATAGTACATTTGCAACGTATATTTTGAATTAGCAACAGTGAGTCTGTAACGCCTATATACCGTTGCAAACTCGTTTTTTTTTTTCATTATTGTCTTTCCTTTCCATCTGTGTAAACAATTTTTGAGTCATGAATAAATATTTTGAAAGGTTGTTTACCATGATGAGCTAATTCTCACATAACCAAGGGAATGGAGGTATCTATTTACGCATTATTGATGGGTAATATCCTTTAAATTATTATATTTACTCTACTTTTATTATTGATTCACTCAATCACTATTTTTGTAAAATTTAATTCGATTGCATGATCTTCTTAATTATTTGTCATTCAATTTGATAAGTTATGCTTTGTTAAATCAACTGATAATTTATGCTTAATGGGTACAATTAATATTTGAGGATTTGTCTGATTATTAATGAATTAAGATAGAAAGGACTTAAAAAAGGAGACTAGAGTTTTGAAATCTTTAGAGTATCATTCAATCATGAGTAATAGTGGAATCCAGAGTCTTGGTTATTTTTAAAATCTCTATATCACTTTCAATTTAGTTTTTTTTTATATTTTCTTATTACAAATTAGGTTGAAAACCAAATCTTCACAAGTCCGAGTGAACGAACTATTTTTACCACTTTTCTACAAAACCGTTTTCTTGGCCCTCTCTGATTCGGTGAGATAAAGATAAGGAGTAAGATAAGCACCTTCCCATTAATCTCAAAAGAACTACGATAGATCAATGATTGAGCCTATCCTCTATAGATTTTCCATTGTGACCGACTATCCTTTCCTTGTGGAAGTAGGCTGATACTCACACATGACGTAGAACGGCAGACCAAAACTCTAATGTTATCCCCCTCCCCCGTTATTTGCACTCTTCATTCGTTCTTATCTTTATTTTTCTCCCTAGTCTTTTCCATGAGGTTTATTTATCGTATAGTTTTCCATTCACCCTTACAGAATTCACTAGTCAGTAAATTCAGGGTTTCTTTATACAAACTTCCCCGTAAAGAGAAAACTAGTTAAAGGGTGACAATCGCTTCCTTGTAATCATTTTTCTGAGCAATTTTAAGGATACTCAATTGTTGGGCAGCTTAGGTTATTTCCATTTAAAAAAGTAGAATATTGGATGTTTAAAGGGTTAGGAAAAAGAATTAAATTCTTTCGTAAATTTTTTTTATCTTACTACCCTCACATTATATAAAATCTAATTTACTTTAGAATAACTAAATTAATTTCATTTTACGGTATTTTCATTTGCCATTTTTAGGAATACGTATGGGTGGTCTAATTTGGTGGGTGGCCATCCAACCTGCTAATGGGTGGATTGGACATGGATATATTTTTGAAAATCTATTAAATATGGATCACGTGTGTATGTATGTCTAGAGATCCATTGGGCAACCACACCTGCTAGGTTAAGGTATTTTAGAATTATGCAAATTATGAAGATAAATTTAGTAATTTGTACCCAGTAGTATATCTACTTCGTATTATTCATCTATTAAAGTTATAGTTTCACACGTTGCTAGTAGAGAAAGAGGGTTTAGTTAAATATGTAATGATATATTTATTTAAGGATGATTTAGAATGTTATAAATCACTAATTAAATGCTCCATCTGTTTCTGTAAAAGAGATACTATCACTTTTTTAAATTGTCATATTTTTAGGCTAAAATAAAAATATGATTAAAAAATTTTCCAGAAACGGAAATAGTAATATTTTTATTAATTTTGTTTTTATCTTATTTAAATAGAATTTTTGATAAAAATCTATGGATCCACCCGCATTTAACTAGTAATAGATCAAACATAGATAAAAATTTAACACCCGTAATTTAAATGGATTGGACATGAATGACACTAAAATCCACATAATTTACCCGTTACTCACCTCTAGCCATTAGGAAGAGGGAGGGATTCGGAGGATGCCACCAACTCTCCTTGTGAGGACTTGCATCTCCTAAAATAACTATTCATCTTTTCAGTGATTCAAATCAGAATATCTCCTTCCTTAAAAATAACTAGATAGAATATCTCATTTTAAACGGGCCTAGCTACAACCTAGGGCCACATATTCGGATGTTCCTGTCACGAAACCAACTAGCATATATTAATGAATGGACTCCCTGATGAGTGATGACAGATATAAGAGTACAGACTACAGAGAGCTAGAATCTACATCTGCCATGTCCGTTGGTTCACCTATCTGCCGACTGGTGGCCACACGTACGCCAGCTAAAAAGAGAGTCCAAATTGTTGACTGTTGAAGACGTTGGTTGAAGATGATTTGCGGGAAACAGAAAAAGAAAAAGGAATAACCGTAAGTGACACCCAATTTTTGGGCAAATTCAGGAAAGCTTGACTCACCACTTGCAGAATCGTCCACTAGATTTGATTTGTTTCTCTCAAGAGTTTTGTTTGAAGGAGCAAGAGGTGGTCCTTATTCCTGCACTATCGAGATAAAGATATAAGACCGTTCCAGTGGTCAAAGTAAAATAGAGCAAAAGCATAAAAGCGTCCGTTCTTTACTACCACATGTCGGCGCTACATGCTTATAAATCATGCTATGAGAAAACTTCACATTCCGTAATCTAGTGGACTAATGATGTCTAATGATTATACATTTTTGAATTATCGGATGATATATGGTAAGTGCAATTGTACAACTATTCGAGTTTTCATTGGCTTCAACTACACAACTTTTACAGCTTGACGAGTAATATATCGTAGTATCAGTTTGACAACTATATAACTTTTAAGATAAGTATTTTTAAGATTTAAGAGATAAATTTATACGAAATTAGTCTAAATCAAGAAATAACCGTTTCAATTTTGTTTCGTTCACAAAAGAAGGATAAGGGTTGATCTGTAGGGAGGGAAGTAAAGAAGGTATTGAGATCAATGAGATTGAATGTCAATAATGATGAGATGTGTTGAACTGATGTGAAGACGAAAGTGAGTTTTATGAGAATCTTAAAGATGATAGCTCTGTGATCATTCAAGTGCTTGTGAAGTGAAACTCTTGTCTGTTGTCGATAGGTTGAAAAACCTATTTATGGCGATGGAAGTTAACACATTGATCTCGTAAGTGGTGACAGTTGTAGAGAAGTGGAAATCATGGTGAAAACCGACTCCCTCGTGTTAGTGGGACATGACAGTTGTGCGACCACTATTCCATTCACTCCTTCAACCACCGACATGACTTTTATACTTTCTCGTCGTGGGTGTATTGTTACACCACATCTGCTGTAGGCCGCTGGACCAAAACCCTAATGAATATCCCACTATGTGACATAATTGAAGTCTCGAGCAGGATTACGTCTATTTTATAGACGTGTATTAATTGGTCATTTGTTGAAACTAGACTGTCAGTCTTAGCATATTGATAGGTCTAACATTCTGACTCATTGATGGACGAAGCATAAGTTGTATGTTGAAACAAGCAATGATGCTTGACAGACCATAAACGTAAAGATTCTGATTGATATTGACATTGGTAGTTGTGGTGTATCATTGTGTCAACTGAGGAGCAATGATACTCGAATAATCTTGTTGAATTAGTAAGCATAGGTCTAATAAAATTACTGGATCGATCAGAGACCAATATATACACATGTGTGTATTGGCATGTTGAGCGAATTTGTATGAACATCAAGTCGTTCGAGCCTCAAGTCGCGTGAGCGCTAGGTCGTTCAAGCACCGAACCATGTGAGTACCAACTCGTGTGAGTGCTAGAAATTGTAATAATATTTAGTTTCGACAGAGTAAGATAAATTGGGGTTATTTTAAATATTAGTAGCGGGACCAATTGAATTATTTTCTTAATTAAGCAGTAAACCCTAATATGGAAGGTGGACCAAATGGCAGATGAACCAAATGGAAGGTGAGGGACTAGTGGAGAGACCGACTAGAGAAGAGGGGAAGTCCCAGAAAAGGGAGGACCGGCCAGAGTGGGACTATGCTTCGCGTATCATGTCTTCTTTCTAGCAATATTTTGTTAATAGAGAAAATTTTGTGTAAAGACCAATTGGTGTGAATACAAAAATTTAGGGAATAAAAAATAATAATCTTTTAATTAAATGGTAGCAGGACCATTCTATATAGCTCTGTAGAGCATATGGTCTTTGAAACAAGAGATAGTGTAGGTTTTTTGTAGAAAGAGCAAAAGAGTTTGAATAGAAAGAGGAATATTTAAAATAAAATAATAAAGCTTGAAAAATATATGGGAGTAGGGACCGTCCAAGGGAGGCTGTCCGGTTGGCGTCGGTCCCATAATCTCCCTATTTTTTATTATTTTAGGTCCTCCTCTTATTTGCTCTTTAAAGCTATTGCTCTTCGAAGCTCGTGCTTCGAATACCATTATTGTTATTTACATTCATGGGCGTTAGCCCCTTTATACCTAAAAATTTCAAACATGACGTCCTTTAAACACTTTAGATTCTTCGTACGATATTCGTTTTTGATGATCAGCCCTAATTCGGAATCGAGAAATCGCTGGCTACATCCTTCCTTGAAGAATTTAGGCTTTGAGCTCGTTTAGGTCGTTAAACGGAGCAAACAATAACATTCCAGTAACTTTTAAATAAAATTCTAACAGTTTTCCGCTTGTAGTTTGTCTAGGGTTTAGGTCATACTTCTTAGACCGTTGCCCGGAATGAGATGCCCTCTTAGTATGTTGTATTAGAAACATTGGAGAACATATGTTGTTGAGAATATTTTGCATCATTCTATACCCATTGCCACGTTTTTACAAGGTTGTCAGAAACTTGGTGTTGACCAATGTTAGGGTTCCGTTGTATTTCGACTAATATTGGGATTCTAGTGCGAATAACATTAAAGATGTGTTATTTTTTCAATCTCGACCAATATTAGGGATTGGTCGATTAGAGATTTAGCTTTGCATTTGGCGCACTGACGGCTTAGTGCTTACACGAAGATGTGGTTCTTCGACTAAGTGCATTCACACACGATTTGTCATGCCTTTTGATAAATCAATGTTATTCAATTAAGTCTTTGAATATTGATGTAAAGTCACTCTAAATATTCAACCGGGGAATATAAAGAGGATATTAAATTGCTCGATACTAGTAGGAAATCTATCTAAGAGCATTGACATCCACTCAGGAACAAAGAGGTGTTCTGGATGTTTCTTCTGTATAGTCAGAAATCCTCTGGGAAAGAGTTACGATCAACACCAGTGATATTATGAGGACAATGTTGCTCTACACTAATGACTAATTCATCTAGGAGATACCCTATCATTGTATAGGACAAAGAACTGAGTTGTACAATACCAATGTTGTATGTAGAATACTGAGAGCTCAGCCGGGTGAGGCTCTAATGTCATATGTATATTTTTAGACAGAATACAGGATCAGTGTGAGATGCTTGTAGTGCACGTTCGATATTTTAATTCTCTTTTGGAATATGAAATATAAATTTTATATGTCGGGTCAGTAGCATATATAAAATTCCATTATTCTACACTTCTACAACTGGGCAGAGGTGACTTTACAATTTTATCCTTTGTTAAAAACCACCATCTATATTAAGTCCCATGTTTAGTGTGGTACAGTAATGTGTTGCAGTAAGTATTGAATTGTGATTTTTACAAAAAAAATAATATAACTTAATTTAGTCGGTTAGATTTTACCAGAAATTATGTAATTGATTTGAGTTGATACCTTGCAGCGTCGAGTAATCATCTGAAGTTGAATGATCTCTGAAGCAGAAATGGCGTAGAGAGCTTTGTCTAAAGAGCATAGATTGACGAGGTATCACTAGGTAGGACTAGCATAAGGTAGAAGGACCAATTGGCATGAATATGGCCCGTTTGATGAGTTTGAGCATGTTTGCATAAAAAGAAAACATTTTTCTTTTAGAATTTGGAAACTAAATTTCTATAAAAAGGAGTAAACCCTTTTTTTTTATCAACCGACCACCTTTCCCTTTCTCTTCACAGCACCAAGAAACCTTTCCCTTTCTCTTCACAGCACCAAGCAACAGTTGTTGCTTATACCGCGGGGGCCGCCACCGTTGCCGGATTCAGGTCAAATTCCGGCCAAAACTCCGCTAAGTTTTTTTTTATTGATTCTTTTTTTTTCATGGAGAATTATCCCGCAGAAATCTTTATATATAAGTGAATGTTATTCACGGTTTTGGAGTAAAAATCAAAATTTAAGCAAATTTTGTTCTTTGATCATCTTCGTAGGTACTCCAATCAACCTTTGTGTAGCAACAAGAAGGTCTTTGAAGCATTCAATCTTGTGTCATCATCACCAGCCTTTACTGGAACTATCGAAATAGGTAAAAGCCCGGTTTTTATCGTTTTTTATAGTTTATTGTGTTTATTGTTGACTCATCCATAATTGTTATGTCCATATCTTTCGTGATAGATCATGACCCAAGACGTAATTATGACTCTGATTCTTCGAAAAAGAAACCCAAAAACACGGAACCCAAAACGAAAACTTTTGCAGAGGTGCACTCTAAATTGGATCGCCCCCTCAACGAGGCTAGAGAATTGATACGTGGCATGTCTATTAATCATCTGAACGTAGTCCGCAGCAGTGCAGTACGTACCGGCCGGTACGGCCAGAATTTCGGCCGGTTTGGCCGGTACCGGCCGGTGAGCGGTACGAAACTTAGTTTACCGCCGAAACGATATTTTACCGAGAAAACCGGTCGTACGGTTAAAAACCGGTATTATCCGGTATTACCCGATATTATCCGGTTATACCCGGTACGTATTATTGGCCGTCAGATGGAAAAACAAATCTGATTCTACGGCTGATATTTGCGTGAATGGGTGAAAAAATAAATCTGATCCTCTCTCTGCATCTTCTTCTTCGTTTCTGTATGGGACCTGGGTTCATCTCTGCATCTTCTTCTTCGTTCAGCGTCTCCATCTCCATCCTTCTTCAGCGCCTCCATCCATCTCTTCATCCATCTCTTAAGGTATGTATTAAACTCAAACCTAGATAACTATAGTTCAAGTAATCTTGTTTGATTTTTATTGTGAAACTGATTCTCATATTCATTCTAGCTTTATTTAGTATGATTTGATTTGGGTAATTTCATATTTGGTTTCTAGTTCATTGTTAGAGATTGGATACCCATTTATCCATATTGAAATCAGATCTTGGAGTGGTTTGGGAAACTCAAGTTAGGGTTACTTTTTCAAATTGGGTACTTTTTATGAATTAAGGCTTTTAATTTTGATTTCAATCAAAATGATATTACTGATTTTGTTGACTTGGCACAGTGAAACTTCTTGTGATTTCTTAAGATGAGAATTCCTTAGTAAGAACAGTGAAACTTCTTGGCACAGTAGAATTCTTGTTGACTTGGCACATTTTTGACTACCTGGTTATCGAAAGGGAACTTCGTTTGGTGGATTCAACACACATGTAGCATGTCTTGTTGAAAACTACATGATGAAGGTACTAAACTAGAGTCAATAATCATACACATTTGCATGGAGAAATTTTCAAAAACAAAGTGTCTTTGTTACATAGCCAATTAGAATTAAAATCAGATATTGGGGATAGTTCAATACTATAATTAGAAGCAACTGTAAGTGTGTGCAAGTTCAACGAAAATCAGGTACTGCCATCTTCCAGCTCAGATATCGTATTAGATACGATTGGTAGTCAGGTACCCTTAAAACTAATGCAGTCAAGTTAGTGTCCAACTTCTGTTTGGCAAGAATATGCTAAAAATAACAATCTCAACACTGCACGAAAACTGGCAACTTTGACTTTAGGTACTTCATTGAATTTTAGACTCAACAATTTTGGCATGCTCGAGAATTAGATTTCAATTATAACTTCTATATGAATTTGGATCAATGAGTATCTTTCCATTTAGCTATCATGTCTGGTAGGCTAATTTAATGATCATTTGTAACTCTCTTTGCTAAAACAACATTTGGGTTCTAAGTTTTTGGATTACATGTTTCGTTTCTTGAAAGCTTTTTTCATTTCAGAATTAGTGTTTCGAGTGTAGCGATGTCTGTTTAATCAATCATTGAAGATTGAATACATTGTTTGGTATTACAGGGACCTTGTTTTAACTAGCAGAATTAGGCTGTAGGAGCAAGTACACTGGATGACCTGACGGACCACTAGTTGGTGCACTTTTTGAGTTTGTGATACAGACACACCCGGTATTAGTTGGTTTCATGTATCTGGCACGCCCGGTAACCACCAACTTATGCAGTCTGTGAGGTGTTTTGGCTTTGATTTTTGTTCTTCTATTACAACTTCTCCACCAAATTCAGTCTAAACTGTTGCATGTCCATTAATTCTATGCTCTGGCATTTGAGTTATTTTGATAAACTGTACTGGAATTTTCATTCGATTTACTGTACTAGCTATTATGTTCATAACCCGTCGATTCAAATCACGTCCCCTGTACTTGTTTAAAGGCTTTGATTCAATATAGAATGTAAATTATTTCTGATGAATAAAATGTGAGCTAGTATTTTTTTTATAAAATTATAGGTATAAAATATATAGACCGATATTTTGCCAGCATGTAAACTAAAATTTCCCCGGTATACCGGCGTACCAGTATATCGCTCTCGACCATTACCTCCAAGTGTCTTGAATGGTGAATTGATGAAAACTCGTGTGAATGAATGATAATTTTTTGTTTTAATTTCGTCGTCAGGAAATTCAGAAATAAGGTCTTTACTGAAAACGTCGTAAAATCTTCATATGGAGTCCACTTTCGATGATCTACCCTAACCTTTTCATGCCATGAGATGACATATCTCCTAACACGGAGGGATTTGATTTGTAAGTTCATTTAGACCTCAAAAAGACGAAACAATAAAAAGTCAGGAAGAATTCTGGAACTTTGCATCCACTAGCTAGTTTACCGTCTCGATCATATCTCTTAGCTCAGTTATCCGATTGATGTGAAATTTTGATATGTTGTAGAGCATATACATACAAAGAGTTTGGTATATAAATAACATCTAAATTCATCACCAATTGCTCCCATCTCACAACTTTGTATAGGGCAGTGCAAAATTATGTTTGACGAGCCTAACGTAAAAACGTTGCTTTGTGTCTTTAGACTATTCGCTTGTGTCTTGAATGCTTGATAATGAACCTCTATGTCATTAGTATCTTTGTACTCTGAATTTCTAGTTGTTGCTTGGATTTTATGCTTGGAACACTCTTACTCACGAAATTTCTATATTAGGTTGAAAATAGCGAAGAACGGGGAACAGTTTTGATAATAGTGATGTGAGTATTCCTATGAACAAGGTGGTGATGAAGGCATTCAAAAATTTCAGAGTCGTGAAAGTGGTGCTTCCGAGATCATTGTTGACGCTGAAATCCATTGTTGTTTCAGACGTCCAAAAGAGTGCTACAGTGATTGAAGATGATACCAAGATGATTGAATATCCTAGTGTTGGCCTTCCTTTCAACCTTTAATTCAGTGAGACTTTTCCATCTCATGTATTAGTTGGTGGCTTCAGTGTTCCTAACGAATATGAAGAGTTATATACTCAGGTATGACAGAAATATGGTTATATTGCTTCTACTAAAAGAGCAAGTTACATTCTTTTCTGGCAAGGCATGTAGAAGTAGTATTACATGTTGTTTATAAGATATGTACTACAACGAGGACCACCATCTCGGACGAAATATTTGCTGATTGGGAACTTCATTTAGAGACTTATGAGATTTACGTCTTCAACGTTGAATGGCTTCGTCGAGATATTGATGTTGTTATAGAGTCTTGAGCTTCCGCAGTTGAGACTTCTTCCAGTGATTCTATTATGCAAGCAAATTCGCAAGATTGAATCAAAAGTTGGAGTTAGAGAAGAATGTTCTTGATAATATGAAGAAAGCTTTCAATGATAGGCATAAGCCATTCTTAGTTGATTTTCCTTAGTTCACTTTCTTTACTTTTAGAACTTTACATGCTTTGAGAGACAAAGGGTTTTTCTTAGACTGTTGAAAGATGGAAGAATTTATTTAGTTTGAATTTGTTTTTGTTTTAAGCTTGAATAAGTAGGCGTTTAGTCAATATGATTGCGAAGACTTTTTTTTTTTGGAATAATAGGGTTTTTGAATTAATGAAATTGAGAACTTGATTACTGAAAAGGAATTTGATTACTGAATGTAAAATGTATCACATACATTTTGGAGGAATCGAAATTACAAATAAACATGAAAAATCCCTAAATGTTTCAAATATCAAATGCCTCAAATGCTCGAGATGTCAAATGCCTTAAATGCCAAATGCTTCAAGCGTTAAATTCCTCAAACGCCAAATGCTTCAAGCGTTAAACACCTCATGGTCAAATGCCTTGAGCCATTTTTCTTGTATTGCCGCCTCAATCAATTTTCCGCATTCATCAATTAACTTGTAATATTCACCAATAGTAGCTCCAATAATCATGAATGTCCCTTCCCAGTCAGAGGTTGTCTTATAGCGACGATTGCGTCTTGCTGCCTTCATAACCCAGTCTCCTACTTGAAAAACATTAACTCTCAGTGGCTTAGCTCTAAATATGTTTTGTTGGTAAGACGTTTCTTTTATCTTTGTGCTAGCGCTAGCATTCCGTGTGTATGGACGTATAGGAATTTTCTTAGAGTGGTATTGTAACACATATGGACACTCTCGTAGTATCACAGGAAAATATCCGTAATGTCCCTTTCCATGGTTGGACATGAGATGAGTGATGAACGCCTTAATGCAATGTTGGACTTTAAGGGGAGTCTATTTAATCCACTTAGTAAAATATTGAAGATGTGATGATATCCATTCATAACGTCTGACTAAGGTAAAATTAATTTTTCCAACAAACTCAAGTCCTCGGGCATAAGGGATGTGAGGGACATTGATAGGTAGAGAGATGATTTCATTAAGTTTTATTTGAACACGATACCTCTTTATATATGATGTCGCACTTTCTCCTGACTTTTGTTTCGTAGCCGCTAAGTCTTGATATTCTTCTAAGTACAGAAGAGGGTCATCTGTCATAAACTTCTGATAAGGTGTAGAGCTGTCCGCTTGAGGTGGACGTGGTAATGAAGGTGTCTTAGTAGCTGCAGTCTTGTTGCTATGTAGCCATGGATGCCACAAGATCATGTCATAGCCCAGATCCTCCTTCGTTATATAAAATTTGGTTGTAGCACATGTGGAACCCATTTGAATTTCAAGATCAATGTAGCCATAGGTATTCATAGGCCTTCCTTCAGGATATTGAATGGTTGTAGGCGCGTGGACATCTTCATTACATGTGATCCCAATATCTCTGAGTATTCTTATAGGAATAATGTTGATTGTAGTACCTGGATAAATCAGGATTCTCTTAAATTCATTGTTTCTGAGGTCAACAACAGTGAGGATTCCCCAGTCACACTTCTCTCCCTTTTTAACCTTCTGTGCAGGTTCGGTATGTGCCTTGCTTTCATTAAGTGGAGGTAGTCTCCTACCAGACACAATGTGATTAAGAGCAGTGAACAAGTCCTTGCCTTTCGCCTTTGAGAGGTATACAAGTTCACATACACGTTCCATCATGGATTGAACTACTTGATTGGTAGGTTCTTCAGACATAGTGAAATTTTTGATAGGGAAGGGTTTTCTGTGTAAACCTTCATTCCCTAGATCTAATTCTCCTGATTTTATCTTCTTTTTGAAGATACATTTGTAGCCATTGCAATCACTAGTGGGGTGATTAACGAATCTATGGAAGCGACAATATTTAGGATCTGCCATTTCTTGTTTTGTTGGTGGACGTCGAACTGGAGGTAAATGGATAGCGTCGTCCTATATCCAAACTTCCAAAAGTTCGATGACTTCTTCAATTCGAAATAGAAAATCCGTGGTGGTTAGAGTTTCCCTTAATTGTTGTTAAGGTTGGTGTTGAGCCAGTAGCGGTGTTGCAGCTGCCTGGTTGGCTCTCCGAGGCGGACGAGTTGCTGGTAGGGCAGGAGCTACAACCGGCGCTGAAGTCATGGTGCTTACATACGGTTAAGTGTTGTACAACTTAAGAGATAGACTTCTACTGCTACGAGTCTCATGTACTTCTTCGCTCTTGAAAGGTCTTTTCCTTTCTAGCAAGGTAGGTGTAGTCGTGGCCGATCACTTGGCGGCTTCATGCAACTTAGGGAATGTTTGAAAATAAATATTTTCCATAAGATCATGGTAGACTGGTACCATGCTATTGATGCAGAGTTCCACTAACTGTAATTCGGTTACATTCGGGTCATGGAAGTCTAACGCTTGAACTCTAAGTCGCTTCACATAATCATTGGGATGTTCATTGCTTCGCTGAAACATCCTTCCCAAGTATGACAATGTAACCTTTTCATATACAAAGAAGTATTTCCTGTAGAAGGCATTGACAATCTCACACCATTTAGCAATACTGTTGAGAGCGATGTTGGTGTACCAAGTGTATGCTCTTTCAATGAGAGATTTGTAAAACTCTTTGAGGGGGAGTACATGGTTGTATTCATGTCCCCTACTGACTCCAAGAATTGTGAAATGTATTCACGAGCAATCCCATTTCCGTCATAAAGTGATAATGAAGAGGATGAATATCCCCTGGGAATAGGTATTCTCTGTATTTCAGAGGGATAAGGGGGTTGATGTTGATGAACAACAGACATAGTTTCCTCTCTGCTGTTTTGGAGAAGTCGTTCCAAATCTTCACGAGTGAAGAAGTTGGGTTGTGGAAGATCAGCGAGAATACGAAATTCATCGTCGTCTTAAGCATGACCTCTCGATGTGTTAGCATCAGCAGTGGCCTCAGAAGTGTTAATATTTTGTTCTGCGGGTGTCAATTTCTCAGTAAGAACCTTGAGGAAGGTAAGAACCTCCTTATGAGTTTTAGCCATCTCCTTTTGAGTCCTGGTAAGGGTTTCCTGTATCTGCATTAAATTAAAAATGGTATGAGGAGTTTGTTCATCCCTTGCCTCTTCAGTGTGGTTCTCAGATAAAGGAGGAGTGATATTTTCGGCGTTGGTAACCAGAGGATTGTTACCGAGAGTACCACCATTACTGGTACTGGAAGAATTCACGTTAGGGGTGGTTACAGAACCTGACCTAAGATCAACCATCTTGTAAATGAGAAAACTGAGGAAACCAAAAATTTATATTTTAACCGAGAGATTAGTCTCTCACTATGGTCGTCAAAATATTTGTGGGTAAAAGGATTAAAGGTTAAAAAGGGAAAATTGATGGAGTAGGTTATTGCCAATTGAACCAATCAATTGAAGAGCAAATCGTTTAAATACCAAACATTTGTACTGTATAAGTACATTTAAGATTCGAGAGATCAATTTGTACAAAATTGACATAATCAAGAAATGACCGTTCCAGTTTCGTTTCGGTCAGCAAAGAAGGAGAAGGGTTGATTTATAGGAGAAGGTATTGAGATCAATGAGATTGAATGTGAATAATGATGAGATGTGTTGAACTGATGTGAAGACAAAAGTGAGTTTAATGAGAATCCCAATGATGATATCTCTTGATTATTCAAGTGCTTGTGAGATAAAACTCTTGTCCTTTGTCAATAGGTTGAGGAACCTATTTATAGCGATAGAAGAAAACACATTGATCTCGTAAGTGGTAACATTTGTAGAGAAGTGGAAATCATGGTGAAAACCGACTCCCTTGTGTTAGTGGGACATGACAGTTGTGAGACCACTATTTCGTTCACTCCTTCAACTTCCGACACAACTTTTATACTTTCTCGTCGTGGGTTTATTGTTATACCACAAGTGTTATAGGACGCCAGATAAAAACCCTAGTGAATATCCCACCATGTGACATAATTGATGTCTCGAGCATGGTTAAGTGTATTTTATATACGTGTATTAATTGGTCAGTTGTTTACTTAGCTAGACTATCAGTCTTAGCATATTGATGAGTCTACCATTCTGACTTATTGATGGAAGAAGCATACATTGTATGCTGAAATAAGCAATGATGCTTGATTGATCATAGACGTAAAAAGTCCGATTGATATTGACATTGGTAGTTGTGGCGTATCATTGTGTCAGCTGAGAAGCAATGATACTCGAATGATCTCGTTGAATTAGTAAGCATAGGTATAACGAAATTACTGGATCGATCAGAGACCAATATATACACATGTGTGTTTTAACATGTTGAGAGAATTCCTATGAGCATCAAGTCATTCGACCCTCAAGTCGCGTGAACGCTAGGCGTGCAAGCACCGAGTCATGTGAGCACCAACTCGTGTGAGTGCTAGCAATTGTAAAAATATTTAGCTTCTTCAGAGTAAGATAAATTGAGGTTATTTTAAATGTTGGTATCAGGGTCAATTGAATAATTTTCCTAATTAAGAAGTAAACCATAATATGGCAGGTAGACCAAATGGCAGACGAACCAAATGGCATATGAGGGACTATTGGAGAGACCGACTGGAGAAGAGGGGAAGTCCCAGAGAAGGGAGGACCGACCAGAGTGGGACTATGCTTCGCGTATCATGTCGTCGTTCTAGCAATATTTTGATAATGGAGAAAATTTTGTGTAAAGACCAATTGGTGTGAATACAAAAATTTAGGGAATAAAAAATAATAATCTTTTAATTAAATGGTAGCAGGACCATTCTATATAGCTCTGTAGAGCATATGGTCTTTGAAACAAGAGATAGTGTAGGTTTTTTGTAGAAAGAGCAAAAGAGTTTGAATAGAAAGAGGAATCTTTAAAATAAAATAATAAAGCTTGAAAAATATATGGGAGTAGGGACCGTCCAAGGGAGGCTGTCCGGTTGACGTCGGTCCCATAATCTCCCTATTTTTTATTATTTTAGGTCCTCCTCTTATTTGCTCTTTAAAGCTATTGCTCTTCGAAGCTCGTGCTTCGAATACCATTATTGTTATTTACATTCATGGGCGTTAGCCCCTTTATACCTAAAAATTTCAAACATGACGTCATTTATTAAAAACACTGGCTACATCCATCTGCGAAAGGATTTAGGTTTTGAGCTCGTTTCGTTCGTCAAATGGAGCAAACAATAACCTTCCAGCAATTTTTAGCTGAAATTCTGACAGTTTTCAGCTTGTAGTTCGTCTAAGGTGAACATATGGTAGGCCCTTTTAGTATGTTGTATTGGACACATAGGAGAACATATGTTGTTGAGAACATTTTGCCTCATTTTACACCCGTTGCGACGTTTTTACAAGGTGATTGTGATGATATGTTAGAAACTTGGTGTTGACCAATGTCAGGGTTTCGTTGTATTTCGACTAATATTAGGATTCTAGTACGACCAACATTAAAGATGTGTTATTCAAAAGGTCGGCATTTGACTGTATCTGCTCAATTTTCTAAAGGTCAGTATCATATTGTATCTGTTCAAGCTTCGATAAGTGAACCACATATTAATCTACATTCTGAACCTAAAATGCCCACAAATATACCAATAGGAGTAACCGCTATATTGAAGCTCATACTTATGTTAATTTTTAGCCAACAGCTTGGGACATTACAACTAGAATTCGATTTTTTAATAGTAACTATTCTGATGCTGGTCTACATATACATTTTCATTACTTGAAACTTTTTAGCCTTTATTGTCATTTACACTTTTTTTATTTTTCGTCCTTAATTTGCTTTTATCCGCACTCTTTACGACCTTCTGCATACATAAAAATCTTTACATGGGACTGTCAGGGTTTTGGTAACCCAAATACCCATGATTAATTAAATTATTACATTACCAAATATGACCCTGATATTTTCTACTTATCAGAAACCAAAACTCTGGATTTCAAAATGCATTTTTATTTAAAACAAACTATCCTCATTTCTGGGCAGCTTGTCATGTTAGTTTGTCTGGTGGTGTTGGAATCTTGCAACAATGAACAACAACGTTAGATGTATCAGAATAATATATATATAAAGAACTGAATTGAAAAACAACTCTACCACGGACAACTACGAGGGCAGAATCACAGGTTCAACAAGTTGTCCTTAACACATTAGTTTGCGGGTATACTCGAGAAGAGTAATGTTAACCTCCATCGTGCGAAGATGTGTCCAGGATAAGACTTCCCGATATAGCTTGTATTAGAACAACACAAACTACCCACTCTTTAACTTAGCAACAGGGAAGAAAAGGATTTAATCAATCAAAAACGTTTTTGGATACTCTTTAAATTTGAAAACCGTTTTATATTTATAGAGAAAAGATTAGGGTTTTGGAAACCTTTAGGGTTTAGGATTTCTTATAAAATAATGGATCATGGATGATGTCTAATTCGTAGGCCCAATACAT